>WEIV01000069.1:0-21456 GCA_013390005.1 Calyptomena viridis
ACTGGTCCCAGCCCCCATAACTAGAACACAGTAAAAACACAATACCACTGATTAGTGAAGGAAACATATAATCACTCTGTTTGTTGACCTCTTTTTAGAAAAAAAGTATATTACTTGTGGATACTCACAATTAGTTGTGAATAATGGGAGTCACTGAGCCTTAGTATAACTCCACCCTCCATCAGGTGGCAGAAAAGTGAATGTTCATGGCAGACCTGGCTGTAAGAGGTGGCATCCTTCATGCAAGTGATTCAGTGGCAGCTTCTTCCTCAGAGACCTCGGTCAATCTGAGTTGGAAGTGGCCAATGGCTCAGAGTCCCTATGGACATCAGTGACAAGTGGTGTCTCTCAAGGGTCCATGTTGACCATGTTTTAGTATTTAATATCTTCATTAATGACATAGACAAAAGGATCAAGTGCACCCCCAGCAAATTTGCAAATGCCACCAAGGTGAGTTGTACTAACACACACAAAGGACAGGGTCATCCAGAGGGACTTGGACAGGCTGGAGAAGTAGGCCCATGAAAATCTCATGAGGTTTAACAAGACCAACTGCAAAGTGCTGCACCTGCATTGAGGCAAGCCCAGATATTAATATAGGCTGGGGAGTAAGCAGAGAGCAGCCCTGCCAAGAGGGACTTGGAGGTGCTGGTGGATGAGAGACTGGACATGAGCCAGCCATGTGCCCTTGCAGCACAGCACAGCGCTGCCCAGCGCAGCCCAGCCCAGCACAGCCCAGCCAGCGCAGCGCAGCCCAGCGCAGTGCAGCCCAGCACAGCCCAGCCCAGACCAGACCAGCGCAGTGCAGCCCAGCGCAGTGCAGCCCAGCCCAGCCCAGCCGGCCATTTGTATCCTGTGCTGCACCAAAAGCAGCAAGGCCAGCAAGTTAAGGGAAGTGATTTTGCCCTTCTACTCTGCCCTGGTGAGACTTCACCTGCAGTGCTGCATCCAGCTCTGAGGTCCCCGGCAAAGGAAGAACACTGACCTGGTGGAGTAGTCACCAAGTGAGACGCCAAGATGACTACAGGGATGGAGCACCTCTCCTATGAGGAAAGGCTGAGAGAATAGGGTTTGTTCAGCATGGATGAGAAAAGTCTTAAGGGTGACCTAATTATGGCCTTCCAGGAGGGAAGCCTAAAAGAAAGATGGAGAGAGACTTTTTACAAGAGCATGTAGAGACAGAACAAGGGGGAATGGCTTCAAACTGAAAAAGAGTAGGTTTAGATTAGATATTAGGAAGAAATTATTTAGTGTGAGGGTGGTCAGGCACTATAAGAGGTTGCCTAGAACAGCTCCAACCCTGGAAGAGTTGAAGGTCAGGCTGGATGGAGCTCTGAGCAACCTGGTCTAGTGAAAGGTGTCCCAGCCAATGACAGAGGGGTTGGAACTACATGATCTTTAAAGTCCCTTCCAATCCAAAGCATGCTATGATCTATGATTCTCACCAGCTTGACCAAAGATAGCACATTGCTCTCAGTTGGTGCTGAGCTTATTGACCAGATTCCTCACATACATGTGAACAATCACTCAGTATGGTACAATTAGCTGGTGTTTTCTTTTCCTTATTCTTTAAATGTAAAAAGACTTCTCACTCAGCAGGGCTTCTTTTTTTTTTCTTTTTTAGTGAGAAATCTGTTATTTGTGTGATTTCTCTTTGCAACTTTTTTCTGAAGGAAATCACATCATCATTCTCTTTTTATATTTTTCCTACTCTTGTTTTTCCTCAGAACAGGTGTTCTCTATAAGCATTTTATCCAAAATAGGCTTTCTTTTCACTAAATTACAATAGATTATAGCTGTTAAAATGAGGAAAAGCATTGAAATTATTGATAAAACTAATTTAAAACATTTTTCCTTTAGCTAGTCCTGAGAACTTGTGAAGTTCTCAGATTTGAGTTCATTTGGGACTCAGTTAAATACAGTAATTGGTTGTAAGTCAGCCCATCTATGCCAAAAGCATTGCTAGAAATTCCTTACGTATTTGAAAGGAAGAACTGAAAGTCAGAGAAAGAATAATTTAGTACATAGCTCAAAGGTATCATTAGTAGCAACAGTGTCATGCTAAAAACAGCAAAATTTAGGTTAAACAGCAGGAGAGAAGGCTGAGTGCAGTCACGGGTGTGATGAGAGGTGAGAGCCACTCTCCCATTGTGTGACCCCAGGCACGTCACTGCCAGAAAGCTCTCCTCACACTCAGCTCTTCATCCCCTTTTTCTCTAGGATAACTTCCCGACAGTGTTAAATTACAGGACAGGCTCAAAACAGTTTTTGACAATAAATTGCTCAGAAGAAAAGAAGTTACCTTTCTACACTGAAAATCCATAGGCTTGACAAGACACTGTACAAGACACCTTTCTCTTGCTGCTGCCCCTACATCATGACCAGAATTTCCATGTTGACAGGTCCTTGTGAATACCACAGCTGTCTCCTACCTCTAACCAAAGGGTCTCAGGGTTTTACAAGCTCATTTGACAGTCCTTGCACCTTCTCTCCACACAGAGAAGATTTTGAACCTTTCTAGTTCTATTAGCTTCATATATTATAAGGAACTTTAAAACCAGACACATTGAGACCAAAAAAGTAGCAGAGTTATCTTTCTTACTTTTAAATATTTGTACTTGATTACAGGTAAAATAGTATTTAACTGCTGAGTCTTTCTTAGCAAAAAAAAATTAAACACATCAACCTGACAGCCACAAAATCTGCTACAAGCAGAGCAGGATTTGAACACTGCATAATCTTTCCCGGAGACTTTTTCAAACAAAGATGCTGTGGTTTTATTTGGTTTCTATTTAACTCTCTTGAGAGGTCTCTCTTTAAATCCAGGCATGAAAAATACATTTTCAGTCCAGACACAAAGATTTTGGAAAAGAGAAATGCAGTGAGACAGCATTTCATTTGCAAGTATTTTACATTTTAACAGTGTCTTTTGCTTTCCACTCAGCAAACATTACTGAAACTGCTGCTCCCTACAATAAATTTTCTTTAAAATTGTAATATTTTAAGCAGTGTATATACAGTATGTATGCAATATAAACAGCTTTAGCATATCTCCAGAGGTGGGCAGTATTTGTGTCTTTCCATGGTATATATAAGCAGACCATACACAATATACACCGTATATACACATATATATATATATATACACATGTGTGTGTAATGTCACTCTGGTTCTAAACACAATATACATAATTTTGAATAACACTGTTAAGATAATGAACAGCAACATCCAGTCAGCAAACACTTCTGAATAGATACTTGGGAAAAGAAGGGGGGATGGAGTGTTAAGAGAGAAAAAAAGAACAGGCTTATAAATTACTTCTTATACACAAGGAACACATTTTAGTCATTAAAAAATCAACTTTTTATAGTGTTTAGTCATATCATTGTAGGAAAGGAAGGGAAATAGAATAGAAATTACTAAGATTTGTTTGCATATTTTGGTCAGCCTTTCCATAAAAATGAATTTTTATGGACCTTTTTAAGACTAAGACCCTTTTAAGCCAAGAAATTGTGTCTAGGAGTTCTATCTTAAATATGCTCAGGGGTATCTCATTGTTCCCACTGAGTGTAAAGTAGATTATTTCTATGCTTGGGGAACTACAGAGTGTGGGATTAAATAATACCCTTAATGAAGAGGGTAAAATGACTGCATTCTTGCTATTTCAAAGGGATTCCAGAGAAGAAAAACATCCAGGATCAGGGAAAACAGACTTTTACCATCTCATAGTTTATTTATACACATTCTCTAGTGCACCCTACTAAAAACTGCACTTAAGGAATATCTAGCTATGATGATACACCACCACTGACTTCCTTAGTATAAATCTGAACATCTCATCTTTCACCTTACTTATTCTTTCAACACACCTAAGACCAGTCCTGGCCATATGAGTTTGGAGAGGCTGAGCCACATGCTAGTGATCCCTGAAAAAGAAGAAAAGTGAATCCGTGTCTCTAAATCACAGACTATTCAGCTTATCCCTTGAGTGGAGTGACTGCAGTGGTAGTCCTTCCTCAAAGTAGATCATTATTTTTAGCATGGCAAACAAAACACAAACTTTTCCAAAATCCCAGACATGTGAGATCTCCCACAGTTCCATGGATGAGCAAATACTGCCTTCCATATATCCAACCAGGGTGCTGCACTTAATCTTCTGCATCTTCTGGTTAAGGGAAGTTGCCATTCGTACGCTTTGCACAACAGAGGTATGTGGGACAGCCCCCAGGTCTGAAAGGGATGGCAGCCTGGAAGATCTGCATCCAGATAGTTCTTCTCTCAAGTGCAAGACAACTGCAGTGAAAACTATTTGGCCAGCACTGTACTGCCACACAATGTCATGAGCATGCTGGTTTATGTGGGTATAGCAACACATTGATTCCTGCAAGACATTTAGGAGACTATTAACCTTCACTGATAAATGAACCAATGAAGGCTGAGTTAAGAGCCAAATGATGGCTAAGTTTGGGCTGTGAAAACCTAAATGGCCTGGCTTCTGACAATTTCAGTTCATTGTCCCATCTTTGCCACTTTGTGTTTCATATCTCACATTAAATGGGATTTAACTCCTATCCTGTGCCACTTTCAGACATATTCCCATTTTCTCCTACCATCATCTTCCACTGATCCTCTAACATTTTTTCCAATCTTCCTGCACAGTGCTATCTTAGGAGGACTCCTCTCACTGCAGCTCATGAAGTATCATCTCTATTTCAAACCAAGAGAATCAAAGTTCCTTCTCTGCCATTCTTGACTCCAGCTGGAGAAGAGAAGGACCTGGATAAGCAGTAGTAACACATGGGAAAAGGAGGGACTTGCCCTAGGTCAGGCTTTCACTTCTCAGTGATGTTTACCTTTGAAACACCTGAGAGCTCTTGAATCTCTTTTTGTCACTTCATAGCATGTAGAACTGTTTGCTCAAGCTTTTTGTCACTGGGAATGTGCCACATGCTTTGCATACCCCCTGTATTTGCCATGTTTCACAGATGGATCAGCAGTGGCTCATACATACATGTCTGTTTGGAACACAGGTGCTTAATGCTGTCATTGCTACCCAGCTAGCCAGAACCTTCAATTCCTTTTTTTGGAAAGAGTAG
This sequence comes from Calyptomena viridis, assembly GCA_013390005.1. Lineage (NCBI taxonomy): Eukaryota > Metazoa > Chordata > Aves > Passeriformes > Eurylaimidae > Calyptomena > Calyptomena viridis. The sequence continues at coordinate 5,098 of WEIV01000069.1, forward strand.
GGACAGTTATGAGAAAAGACAGACTGCCAAAAAAACTCTGCTCTGGTATTGGCACTTTCTTCCTTGCTAAAGCAGACAAGGTCTCAAGCCAAAGCCATTTAGCCTTTCTGCCCAGTTCTGACTTTTACCCTGTATTGGATCACATAGACAGAGTGTTCAAAGAACAGCTCTAATGATCTCAATTCTAACAGTGGCTTTTGGAATTTAATCCACAATGCAGACATCTGATCTTTATATCCTTTTCAGTTTGTATGCAAAAGTAAAGGTTTTATTTACAATATTGTGCTTTTAAAATGTTTGTGTGCAAAAAATATTCAAGTTCCCTCCCCACCATTTGCAGATAGTCTCTAATTTGTCTCTGATGGCCAAAGCTATTGCAATTAGTGAAATCAGACAACAGGATGGAGCCAACAGAAATGAGACATTATCTTCCTCTGCCAATGCTTGCATCATTCTACTGAGCTCATATTATAAAATACCTAAAAGGTGAACCAGTCACTTGGAATCATAAATTGTATACTTCCCTCCCATACCAACTACCAAAGTGCACTGTGGACATTGCCCTGCCTGTTACTGTAGCTCTTACTCATTCTTTTCATTTATTTCTGTTTTCCCAGGGGGCAGCCTTGGAATTCTTGTACTTCTCTCACTACATCAAATCTTCTTCCCTGTGCAGTCACCAGCCAATAATCTAAGGCAATAGAAGTCAGACCTTTGGAAAAAGAAGTTTCCTACACACGTCAGCATGCTGTAAGGACTGCTCAAATCAGGAGAAAAAAGGAAGTTGAGTGTGCAGAAAAGAGTTCATACATTCCTGTCTCTGTGCTCACATCAGGGATTGAGTCTGCAGGATTTTCCATGAAACTTCATATTGACAGGGAAGCTGTAACTTCATACAAGTCTACCTAGACTTGAAACAAACATAAAACAAACTAAAAAAAAAAAAACCAACCAAAACAACAACCACCACCAAAGCTTGCAACTCAGCAGACTGTTGAGTGCATGGTGCTATATCTACTGCTTTCTTGCTTCCATACCATCTTTCCCCATAGAACCTATGCCAACGTGATGGCTGGCACAAGAGCTGGCTCAAATGGCTCTATAGAAACTGAGAGCCACTTACTCTAGCAGAATTAATCACTAATTTCTTACAGCCAGATGCTAAACTCCTTGTGCTTCCTGAGCTAAACAAAGAAATAAAAACACACATGTTCACATGAAGCCACTGAGAGGATCATGCTTACAATTAGAAGTAGCACTATTTTTATTTGGTTTTCTAGGTTAAAATATCAGAAACAGGGGCAATAATTCAATAATCTCCACCTTGAACAAATACATTTATCCTCTAAGGGGTTATGTATCCTGACAACTTTAGCTATGGACTTCATGTACAATTCTAACAATAAACTGAGACAGAAATAGAAAGAAAACTCCAACCTTAATAGTCTCAGAAACCATCTGTAGCTGCAACACACCATCACACTGACTAAACCTTGCCTGCTCTAACCACCATAGTATCTGTCATTCTAAAGCTTCTATGGATGTATTGCACCAGCTTATCTGTTCCCTTAAAGCTTGGGGATTTATGAACTGCAAAGTCTATTTGTAAAACCTACAGTAGTTTGAGTGTGAATTCATCACAACAAATTTTGCTTTTAACACCCTAGGATTTGTCACATCCTGGATGCCTTCAGTGAAATGGAGTCCCATAATGTGTGTCCAGAAATGGGAAGACAACACATATGCAATACATGACTAGAGAGAGTCATAATGTCACACAACTCCTCTCTAAAGGTTATCACCTACTCTAGGAAGATGATGGATTCACCCAGCCATGGACCTTTCCAGGGGACAGACACAGTACAAATATAATTACATCAATTGTCACAGAAGAGAAATAGGTTACTGTCATGGTTTGACTCTGGCTAGAAGCCGAGAGCCCACACATAGATCTAAAATTTCTCAGCGAAGAGTAAAAAAAAGTCGACTTTTGTGATAAGGATTACAAGCAACTGTTTATTAACTACTTCACACAAGCAAAACAGGCTCTGACTTAGAATGTTAAGTATTTACTACTACTACAACTACTACTGCTACTAAAATCAGAGCTTAAGAGTTTAAGGGTGAGAAGACAGACACAGACACCTTTCTCCCCCCACCCCTCCCTTTTAACATCCTTCACCTTCCTCCAGCAGCATAGGAAGGCAGGTGTGTGTGGGGGGGTGTTACAGTCAGACATGGTCTTTGCTGCTGCTCAGAAGAGAGAGTCCCACCCCAGCTTTCCTCGTGAGGTCTTTTATTACACTGACAACAGCTTCCCAGATATTGTTGTCACGTAAGTCNTTCTCAGTTCTTGCCAATTCTTGTTCTGATTTTTTGGCATTCATTCAGACATAACTTTACTTACAGATCCAGCAGTTTTTTCCTCTGGATGGGTCAACTTAGCATATTCATTGTTCCTCTAAAATGCCTTCAGTAAATATGTGTCATTGTATTGACTTGAAGACCTTTTTTAGTTGTTAGGGTTGTTCTGGAGTTCTGATGTCTCCATGCAAAATGAGCATGGAGACCAGGACCTGGTGAGGAAGACAAGCAGAAAGGATTAAAAAACAAGTGTTGTCTAAGGGTGACAGCAAAGCACCAGAGAAAAGAAACAGAAGTCAAGTCTCTGTAAAAGCATTTCTTATGTGGTTATTGCAACAAATGAATATTTGAACTCTTTCATGAATATTTGAACTGAAACGGCTGAAGGTGCTTATGAAGTAGGTACTCCAGGTAGAGAATGGGTTTAAAAATAGATTCTTTATGCAGAACACCAATAAATTCTGTCTGCACATGGTGGGAGAGATGATCAGAGCACCGTGGTCATGAACACACATCTGCCCTGGCACAGAGCATCCATCTCTACAAACTGCAGTTTTGCCTTCAAGAAAAAGACCTCTTGACCTGTATCTGAAGAAACTGCTTCCTTGTTTCTCAACCCCTTTCATTCCTTTCAACCTTTATTGCCAGAGCTGCATTTGCTGTTGCAGGGGTTTTCTATAGGAGGTCACACAACTGAACAATAAGCTGCAAGCAGGTAGTAGTGGTGGAAAACATTTCTCTCTTCCTGAAGTGATGAATGAGAAATTAATTAATCTGGATGCAGGTTTGGATGCAGGTGCATCTGCTTCTGACTCTGCTTGTGACCATTCTCTTTTCCTGCCCTGCCCCATTAGCAGGAGCATAAAGCTGCTTCCCACAGCTCTTCTCCCCAGCACTAACACAGAGAGGTATGAACTGCCTCTTTACAGGTTAGAGGCAGGAAAAAGCAAACAGAGATGAGCAAGAGAGAAAGATAGCAAATTAAAGCAAGGGGGGTGAGGGAGAGGTTTCCTCAGCTAGGGTGTCTGCTTTGAACTGGAGCCTTTTAACAAGGCAAACTCCAGGCTTGGTCGTCTTCTGTCATTGCCTCAGAGCAGGAGCCATGCAGGCCTCTGCATGTATTCCTATGTATATGGCAGGGCAGCATGGGAAGCCTTTAATAATTAAGTTCAAGTACATTCCTGTTTATTCATGAATATGATGTTAAAACACATTCATTTTTGCAAAGCTGCCGAACTCCCACTCACTATTTTTGTTGCCCTGACTCCTGGGCAGACCCTGGCACCTCTGGGCCAGCTTCTCACTGAGCCCATGGCTCTCCCCAGCTTCCCTGCCACCTCCTCCTCCTCCACCAGATTTCCACCTTCACTGAGTTGTGACAGTTCTGTCTTCTTCCCATTTTAAGTCCTCTCTGTCACAACTGCTGCCAACACAGACAAGTGCATGTTATCATTAATGCATTATTAAATTTTATCTCACATTTAGAGCCTTGTCTATGGTGCTCACTTATAGGGACTGTGGTGATAAGCACTATAAGAATGACTATAAATAATGAATACTATCCCTCTCATGTCTCTCCCAGTCTCCCAACCCAGTAGGTGTTCACTGCAAGGCAAATGATCATCAACTCCACTTTATTTTTACTGATTAAAGATTCATCAGTTTGGGTACTTACCACAAGGTAGGCAAAAGAGTGCAGCTACTGTAGGAGACAGCCCAAAATATTTGAGCAGCTTCTGTTCCCAGCAGGGCACCTTTCTCAAAAAGAAAAACCACTAACTCTAATTTGCCTGCTACATTCCTGCTCCTTGCAGGGCTCCAGAAACCAAGGGAGAGGGTAGAAAGGAAGAGAAAGGGTCCAAATTCTCCTGGTGCACAACGCAATTTTTAATTGGGAAATCATCTCCAGCATTTGCCTGCCATCCAGCAAAGTTCAGAGACCTACTGGTTCAAAATCACAGCCTAGGAGTGGAGCATCAGTGCCATCTCAACTGCAGCCTGTCCTACCTCATTAATATTTGTTATTCATTTTTTCTTTCTTCTCTTCCTCTGTAGCTCCTACAAATTAAATCTTTGAATTCCGTTAACAGTCCTGTGCATCTACAGTTCTTGATCACTTAGCCACTGAAAAAAAAGTTAGAAAATCTTTTCTATTACCTGAGTATCTACAGGAACTTAGAGAGAAAATCTTGGAAAAGGCTTCAGGACAATAGATCTTACATGAAGTGGGGCAAACACTTTAGTTTCGGTCTCAGAAATGCCCCCAAAAATTTAGATTGAGGCTATGGAACAAGTTTTGTAATGGATAAAGGTTCATGTCACGATTCGGATCTCCAAGGGAATTCTGGAATCAGAATATATTCCAAAGTCAGGCTGCACTCTATCTCTAAAGTTTGGACTGTTCAGTGTTACTGATTAAATTTGGCTCATCAAGCACATTTTCAGCTGGCAGCTCAGATAAGATGTCAGACATAAAGCTGAAATGGGCAGAAAATGCCTTTTTAACTTGCAAAAATATCTGAGATAACATATTTTTTATTCAAATTAATTTAAAATGTCAAAAGCAAAGTCATTTTTGTAATTAAAAGTCCAGACCAAAAAAAAAAGAAAATCAATTTGGGTCAATGACAACATTTTCTTCTGTTAATGTTGTAATGTTTAATTTTTATTTTGACCTGCTTTTTAGTTGTATATAATTAGCTTATATTTAACATTAAAATGTTCTTTAAGTAAAGAAATTGTTTTTTTGGGGTGGGATTTGAATGCTGAAAATTCGTTACATTTTCTCAAATGAGCAAATACATCGGGAGAGGAAAAACTTCTACCAGTTAAAGAAAGTCTCATTTTAGTACATCATTGGCTTTTGTGTATCAGAAACGCAGTTCTATGAAGAAACTATTATCTGCTTCACCTCAGATATAAGCCCTGAAAGTCAATCACCCCCCCTGACATTCAGACTAAAGTTATCCCTGATTTCATTGGGGCAGGAGTAGACTTCATCATAGACTCCTTTAGTCTTACTGAATGAATTCTGGAAGAATCAAAAATTACTATAAAAAAAACTTCTTAGATTTCCTTTGCTTGAGATCTTCTGACTTCACTCCAACCTACACTCATGTTTGCCAAGCATTTGACCTAGGATCCCCAGAGTTTTTCTCTTCATATCTTTGCTTGAGCTGCTTAAAACTTGACATGGGCTTGCATAAAGCTCAGCTTCCCCCTTGCTCTGCTTTTTTTCTGAGAGATGAGCTGAATTTTATTAAACTATCATAATGAATGGATGGATCTATCTCAGCAACCATACATTGTCCTACATGGCAGTCTCACAACACACAAAGAAAATCTCCCACATTGATAGGTCTAATCACAAGAGTACATTATATCATCACTAAGGGTGTATCCTGTAAAGCTTAGTTTAGATTTAATGTGGTTACACAACTTTTGGTAAGCTTAAAGTTGAAGAAAAATGAGTTTCTGCCTTCCTGCAGAAAACTCCTTGGATGCACCCTCAGGAATATGTAATGTAAACCACATAGAAATTTGATAATGAACCAGAGCATTCAAGCTGATTTAGCACAAATATTTACCCTGATGTCATTTACATCTTCTGTCATTACTTAAAATTCACCCCAATGTCATTTACATCTTCTGTCATTACTTAAGTACCATACAAATTATGGTCATATTTGAGATTGTTCATATTTGTGGACCCAAATCTCAAACCTCCAGTAAGAAACTCAATTTTTAGAGGCACAAAGCATCCATATCCTCCAACAGTTTCTATTTTGCCAGGGTCTCCCACCAACAGAGACAGCTTTGAGGGTGAAAAAAACCTCAAGCAGGCAGGGAACAGTTACAACTCAGCACTCACAAGATATGGTTCAGGGTTACTATCAGCTGTCCCAGGGTTCCTCCTGCAACACAACGTACTAACTCATCACACAGAAGGAAAAAAAAGAAGCAGGTGGACTCTGTGAAATAAGGCTGTCAAGGTCCCTCTCCTAAAGTGGAGATGGCAATCAGTCCACTCCAATATTTACTTTGTTATCTGCCCATCACAACAGACAATAATTAGATTACCATGGGTCAGGGTTTTTTTCTGGAGAGGTCACACAGTGGTATAAGATGCTGTCTTGACAAGGTTTTACCAGCATTTTACTTTCAAATTAGAAGCATTTTGCACTGCAGTTTTACTGAAAGTTTCACCATATATGATTACAGCACAGTCATGACACCACATACAAACCAAGGCCCACAACACAGGGCCAGAAATTACAAAAATGAATCCATAAAGCATCAACAGTCTTACACACCCAAATCAATGCAAAAAGGAGAAAAGGAAAATATGCTTTTAAACCCAATGGGGAACATCAGACTTTTCAAAGTGTCCAATAACCCTCCCCAGCCACCTCTTGCTTGTCAGAGCTTTCTCTACACCTACACGGGATTTCTCAAGACTGAAGTGGATTAAGTAACTCCTTCCATAAAGGTTTTCACCAGCTTGCACATGTCAGAAGGCCTCAGCAATCATATCATAAGCAGTAAATGTTGATGCTTCCAGTGCTGTACTTTTGGGAGACAAGCTTGCTTGAGATAAATCTTGCTTGGAATACAAGCTGTTTCTCCTCTTATCAAGGAAAAATTTTGTATCCCGAGGATTCCCTCGTAAATTAGCCAAGCCCCACTGCTACACCCACTGCTTCCCTACAGCAACACAAAGAATATAGTAACACTCATTAGAGAGCACCACCAGGGAAAAGTCTAATTGCTGGATTTACATTTTGTAGGCAACGTGTATTTATACTAATAATTCTATTTTGTGCTGCTTTACTAGTCAGAGAAGAAAAGAGCATATCATATTAAGCTCCAGCCCCCAAGCACTGAAATAACACTAACAGATCTAGAGAGACGGGCTTTCATATAATTGGCATCTACCCACAGAATGCAGTTGATGATGAAGCATATTTCCAGCAGTTCATAAGAAGGGCATGTGATTCCCTGAGTATTTTCAACCTTTAATATTCACCTATTGTAGGCAACCTATCTTTGGGAGCATCTACTCGTCTCATCATTACAGTAGTACTAGTCACTTCTCTGATTGAAGTGGGACTGGAAAAAGCAGCACTTTAACTTTGCCGATTTGGATCTTAAATATTATTTCCCTCAGCAGTCACCTCCAGGGTCCTCACAGTAAAGATCCTACAGTAAAAAAGTGTCTTGTCCACTGTTTATCAAGAAAATAACTTTAACAAGGAATAAGAAGTTGTAGAATAAGTCATACAACCAGAAACAGGGCCAAAACATGAAAAATTCAAATATTTCGTTTAAATATATGTATATATATATATTTCAATATATTCTTCGAAAACATAAAAACGTATTTCTTTCTTCATAATATCCCAGTCTCTGTGGCTCCACCACCAGATAAAGTGAGGAAGTGCTAAGCTGTTGGCAAATATGACTTTTTTTTCTTATAATGAGTTCATAAAAAAGTTTTGCACCATGCAAAAGTGCTCAGATTTGATTCAAGATTTCCACAGGCTCTCATTTTATCTGAAAAAAAAATCAGCCAGTCTTAATATTTTCTTTTCCTTTAATACTATAAAAGTGTGAGTTTTAGACCCATCAAATGGATGAAGGATAAGTCAAAACTTAAAGCCATATGAACTTTTCTAAAGATCAAAGTTGTCAGATGCAGGGATTTGGCTTGGGAATGTCTTGACAACTCCTAATAAAAAAAGTTAAAAGCAAAAGAAGAAATACTAGTCTTACTCATAATAGCTTCACATAAACTTAAATATACATACAAAGTAATTAAAGACTTCTTCTATAAGGAGCTGGAAGCCATGGTGTTACGTCTCCCTTCATATATTTTTTATCCAATTAAGCAATCTCAAAAAAAGGACTTTATTCATCTTTAAGACATGGTTGCTTGACATTATCTCACATAGCTATTTTACCAGAGCACTGAACATCCTACTTCTGGCCTCTTTACCTGGAAACACATTCCCACAAATTAACACTGTGCTATTAATACCTTTCTGTTTGATGTTCTCCTCACCTTCATTTTATGTCACGTTGCCAAACATAGAGCATCTATGTGCATGGGTCTAATTGCAAGTCAGCCCATTCCCCTTTCAAACCCTCTCAGCTTCTGCGTGGGAGAACTTGTAAATGAAAATAGATGTTGAGCTTCCCACGCATTGCAGTAGCAACACAGCGGTGGAAGATGGGAAGCGTGTTGGAGACTGACTGGACTTTTCGTGAGCGGGACATCACCCTTAACTACTCTTCCAACTCATCCCGAGTTGCCCAGCCACAAACCTTCTGAAAGCAGGCTTTTTCCTGAACAAAAAAGGCACAGTTGCAGATTCCATGTTGAGTCATGGATGCACAATAGCACAACAGCCAGTGAAATAGGTATGCACACCAGAGGGGTTCAGAAAACAAGGCTACATGAAACGCAGGCAGCATCAGAGGAAAAAAGCCACTGCTGAGCAAATGCTGTTTGCTGTCAGGTGCTGCGTGACCTTTTCACTAGGTACAACATGGGAAGATTGCAAAGCATGTACTGATTAGGTGTATGGTTCCAAAAATACCATTTTAAAAAATAAAATCCTTCATTACAGTGTAATAGGAAATATGCTGGAACATAAGAAAGGCAAGAATAACTCATTTTCTAACAGTCCTTATCTTACCTTTTTTTATTCCTCATTTAAATACTTGTTAAAGCAGCCACCCTGATGTAAAGAAAAGAAAAGAAAGAGAGAGCAAAAAAGTTCCATCTTTTTTCCAGCTTCTGCTGAAGTGATGACTGCTAACAGAACCTCCCCTGATAGCACAGCCATCAGAGACACACCATAAAACAAACCCAGCAACCAAAGCAACAACTGTGGGTATTTTTTGCTGATTTTATTTGGGATAGGCTGGAGTCAGGTTGGACATTTCACAATCTTATTTGATTTTGGGGCAGACAATCTTATACAGACTTCACTATTTCCTTATTTATAAAGTAACTTGTTTCCTGCAGACTCTCTAATGTTATTTGTCTCAGGCACCTTGCATCTATAATGAGGATTACTGTTTGGTGTTTCAAAAGAGGGAAATACCAGCAGTTCACTGTAGGCTGTTGTGCACAACGGGAGAAGACTGGAGAAATTATTATTTGACCTGCTGGTGTATAAGGCCAGCACACAACAACTACCCCTCATCCACCCATAAACCAACCCTGCTAGTCCCACATACCAAGAGCAAGACAAGGGCCATTTGCAGGGCAGTAGCAGGATCTCATTCCTAGGAACACTCAGGAAGGTAGAGACCACTATACTGGACAAAATCCTTCCCAACTGACTGTATAACTCCTAATAGTGCCCCACATCCACAGAGTTCTCATCCCACAGCCAGGGGCTCATACTGTAGTCTCTACTAAACCATGATTCCAGACAAAGCACCATGGCTGTAACGTAACCCACTCTTAGATGCATTTTCATTACATGAAGAGTGAAGGTCTTTTGCACTAAGACATCAGTAGGTTGAGAAGTCTGCCCGAGTTCTGGGCTTGCTATTGGAGCGTTAGGAATGGAACAAACCTGATGTAGTCAGTGGCTCACCTATGCCTTGAAAAAATGATTGCTCTATCCAAGCCTCTGCAGTTGCAAATCCTTGGCCCATTCCCCTGGCTGGCCACTGCCTTAATTAGGAAGATAGCCTATTGGTCTCAGCATTACTTGATAATCAGAGGTTATCAGACCCTAACTGGGCCACACATCATTTTTCATATTTCCAAGTCTAAGTGAATTATTTTTATCAAAAAGAAAAGAATTCATCAAATTAGAAGAAATGAAAACGCAACTCCTTTGCAGAAGTTTTCTAACCATCATCTCTTATTCTGCTAAAATAATTAAGACCGTGTGTTCATCAGTGCAAAGACCTCATTTGGCTTGTCCATAAGGAGCTCTGGATAGCTACTCAGTATAAATACTGCATAAAAAATAAAAGTAACAAAGGGAGGGTTTTTCTTCATTTGTTTTTTGGGGGGGGAGAAAAAACAACCATCTGTGTTCCAAATGTGATGCTTTTCAATGATCCACAAGCTGTTTCTATGGTTTAAAATTATTTGACTTTGCTCTTCTTTTGAATGGTTGCCTTCACCATATTAAACAGAGTCTCATCCTGCTGAGTGCTGTGTTATTCGTCCGGCTGCACTGCCAGATAAGCATTGTTCAGGTCTGGAAACGATAACCTACACAAGAGGGCAGTTTAGTTTTCACTGCAACAGTGGAAGAAGGAAGGAAAGAAGCAAGGAAAAGTTCACATTGCTTTGGTGAAGATTTTACCTGAAGAGCAATTTTATGTATTTTGGATGACAGGGAAATTGTTTTAGTTCCTATTTGCAATCATCATGAATAGTTTCTCAGTCTCTCTGAACTAGTTCTAACAGGTCTAGAAATTAGGCATTTAAGTGCTTAAAATGTGGAGGGGGAGGGAGGGAGATGAAAGAATGTATAAAAAAATCTTCCCACGTGTATACAAAAAAAACAAACTTCAATATATACATTGCTTGTACATAAAACATTTTATTTTGATTGAGAGCAGATTGTTCACTCCTATCCCCAGTGTGAGATTGGGCAGACTGCACTGTGTGCCCATTTTCACAATATAATGATCTTTATGTACACACAGATGTACACACAAAGACATACATATGGCATTTTTTGTAAATTTAGCACTTCTAATTGTTTTGATGTTTGGATGTATACTTATTAGTTAGCTTAGTACACATTTTTTACTAGGAATACCATGGATTCATCAGCTATTTATTAAAGGTAAATGCAAAATGCAAGATGCAAATGCAAGAATATTTACATAAATATCTGGTAACACTATGCATCATTCTCTTCTTCTTCAGGAACACAGCCACATGCCAGGTCTTTTGTATATTGAATGACCAAACACATACTTAAATCAAATAGCAGTTCCATTCAGTCTGTGCTTTCCACAAGTCGTTAGACACGCTATGTTGAAAGGAGTGACTTCGTGCACACTCAGCTTTTTCAAAGAAACATCTGTGATTTAATGGCCAGATCTAAGCCATACAGAAGTCTGAACTCTGGGAAACTTGCAGCCTGACTGCCATCCACCCAGGAAACTCCTGCTATAAAGAAGTCTATAAAGATGCCATTCACACAGTCAGTCACCAGGGCCCTGGTGCATAACAAACCTAAAAACTTTTACTGAGGTCTGTCCTAGAGAAACTCAAACCGCTCCAAGTCTGGGAGTCACTGAGCCTGCTGCAAACACAAAGCAGCACTTCCTCTGAAACAGGCATCTCATAATGAGAGCAAACATTCCCCTGTCTGAAGAAGGCAGCAGGAGACGGATGTGTGCAAGGACCAAGCTCTGTCTATTGTATTCCATGGTTCCCATTACAACATCATTTTAGAGTCTCACAACTTAAATATATTTCTCCCCAAGATGCCTCAATGAGGGTCGGAAGTGCTATCGTCATCTGGGACAATAATTCTCTCCACAACAGGAAACCCAGTGTAAAATCATCAGAGCCATTCAGGTCAGACTAGGAAAATATAGACAGCGTTTCTGCTTTTCAAAGGTCTGCTTTTAAGTTTCTCATTAACACTGACAATTTACATTGAGTATTTTGTCAGTGTTTAGGAACATTCAAATTTCATTCCAGAAACATAAACACAGAGGCACCATGTACAGATTCTCAAATCCTAAAAGACATGAAAAAAAATATTTCATTTTTCTCCCCACAACACATTCCCTTCTCACCAAAGCCCTTCTTTCCACTCCAAGTTATTTTCTTCCTTCCCCACACAGACCAAAAGGGTTTAGATTCACTTAAGTCAGAAGCACTGAAAATTTCAAGAGTTTTATAGAATCTTGCCCAAACTATCTAAACAAGCTAATCTATGAAAATGGGCTGGAAATATCACCAAAGCAGGCATACGTCCTTCTGCCCTTTGTGGCACGTCAGATATTCCTACAGTATTTTAGATAAAAAATGGAAATGAGAGAAGTTGCGCTTCATGTCCCACAGAGACTGGTACACATGCCCGGCTTGGCATCCTCAGGGGAGCAGGGACATCTCAATAGACCCTCACTGCGGTTCACTGGCTGGCCCTCTTTGGACATAACTCTTCTCTTAGAGACTATACTGAGGCCTCAGTACTCATTGCTATATCAGCTGTCTCCTGCTCCCAGATTGCTCCATCAGTTGTGCCAGCTCAGCTTCCTACAAGGTAATGCTGTGAACTGCATCAGGAACTGATCCAGATGAAATACAACCCATTCTTTCATCATTTTTCCTTTTATTTTTTGCAAAGTTATCTTTCAACTGTATCAGTGCCCTGATGCATTTCACTGCACAGACACGCATTCGCTGTGCTGGCACAATAGAGTGGAGAAGCACTGGGCAGAAACTGCTAAAACCAGCTTACACAGCATGGCTGTCTAATATTTAACCACGGCCTTAAGCTCCCAATTCTGATCCTCTGAACTGCAACCAAATTAGATACAGGAAGCAAAGCAAACAGTGCAATCTCCTGCATCTCAGTCTAGGGTTTTCATCATCACTCACCAAACAAGTTGGAAATATTTCACAGGTCTCATGGTTTGTTCATGTTCCTCATTCAATCTGTGCAAGTTTGAAATGTTGATAAAAAATGTCAACAACAACAAAAAAAAACTCACAGAAAATTTCGACTGTATCTACCTGAGATGCTGCCTAAAGCCTGAAAGATTATCAAAGCAGAGATAGGTCTCAAAACCAGGTTTAATCCACCAGTCAGTTGTAAAGCTTTCATCAGCCTGGGTACAGTCATGCAAATATTTATTTCCAAATACATGCAAGCAGATACACATTTGCCTTGAGTTAAAGAGATGGGAATCTGTGTACAGTCATACAAATATTTATTTCCAAACACATATAAGCAGATACACATTTGCCTTGAGGTACAGAGACAGGAATCCTATAATCTCTGATTTATAGTTAAGAGAATTGTGACTCCAGAAGAATGCGTTTTAACCTGGCACCTCAGTAATTTCCTAAAACTTTGTCCCAAGAAGAATTAAGTAATTTCATGATCCTATTCTCAAGATTTAAATCCTTCAGAAAAAGGCATGAAATATAATTTCTTACTTTTACTTACCTTTTGCAGTTTTGCAAAAGATATACCATCATGTGAGCATTCATGTTATAATAAATACTATTTCCTTTGCCCTTTTATATACAGTGCCAAACGGTCCTGACTCGGCCTATGGTTTCCACAAGGATTATAGCAGCAACTTAATTTGCCTCAAATACTATAACAACACCATGGACCCCTTTCAAGATCAAAATAAGGCTGATGCAGCACATAAAAAAATACACACCACTGAGCTACTATGAGAAAATATAGTTTTAATTCCCAAGCAGTACACAATAAAATAACAAAGCAAAGATTATCTTTGCAAATGGAACTGATTCTGTGTTTCAGAAATGCTCAGTCCAGGGCAGGTAACTATTTCTTCCCCTGTAACTATAATAACACTGGCCCTCCTGTTCCATTCATCCTTTCTCCATAGAAGGAAGCCTAAAACACTGGAATTATGCTATTTCCTGTGTACAATCATTTGTGTCTCCCAGTTTTTACTCAGCTAATCTGTACTATATTTATAGCCTGTACATGTTACTGGAAAACCAGTGAAAAATCAGTATTGACTTGTGTAATGAAATATGATACACTGTTTAAAAGGTCATTGAAGTAAAGATGATGGTTTCTAGCAGGTTACATATTAAGGGCAAGGAATGCTCTTCCTTTATATGACTTGATGGGAAAGCTGGTAAAGAGAGACTGGTCATTTGGAGCCTTCATGCCCTAGAAGTCATCCACTGAAATGATGGGGAGACATGGAGTGAACTATCAAGAGCAGACTCAAGCTCTTTACCAGTTTTTCTGCTGGTAAATAAGCATAGATGTATGACAGATCTTTCTGCTTTGGGCCCCTCTGTGCAGCCATAAATGACAGCATCCACATCTTCCTCTAAGACATCTGATATTGCTGTCAATTTAGGCATCCAAGATTAAAAAAAACCAGTCTCAGAGACACAATTAGTGTTATAAAACTTGTTACCACTTCCAGTTAATTGCTAATTCTTCAAGAACCTTTTAGTACCAAAACACAGTTTATCTCTTTCACACTAATTCATACTTCTATTGGATGATCTCTGCTGACAGTACACCCCTTCTGTGACATCACAAAGAACTGAATATTGAATAATAGTTCAAATACTAATAATGCCACCCTGGATCTTCCTTCTCCCTGATCAGCAAAGGAATCTCCAGAGTTCAGTGAATCCCTAAGGAGTTACAGTACTAATTTTACAGCAACAGCTGTACCTAGGTTTTAAGAGCAGGCAGATGTCTTTGTCTGTCAGTAGTCTTCAGCGATTAGACATCACTTAAATTGTCAAAATTGGGGGAAAAAAATAGTGCTTTGTGCAAGAAACCTAAGTGTTATTCATTTTTATTGTCATTTCCACAAGGAAAAGGAAATTTTTTTCCCTTTATTTAATGGCAATGCTCAGCCCTTGTTTTCAGTGCTGATTCTCCCTTAACTGGGATTCAGCTGTCTGCTATAGCAGGAGAATTAGTTTGAGGGAGAAGCTCCCTGTTTAAACGTAAAATGCATTCAAGAATGCACAGAAATTGCAAGCAAAATATATCAGAACTAGAAATCCTGTGTTTGTTTCTTTGGTGTAAACTGGGAATCTCTTTTTATAAGATTTCTGTCTTTGGTAGTTGAAACAATATTCATAATTTATCATAACAAATGTTTCAGAAATCAATTTGCTTTCCAGAAGGGACCCTGAATCACCATAAAACCAAATGAGAAGAGTGTTTCTCTAAAATGCAAAGGTCTTATTTCCTTAACCTGTGAAATTTAACAGGGAAGAATTTGACTGAGATAACGAGCAGTTTCCATTCTCTTTAGCTGGGCAAGAGTCACTTCCTTTCAGCAAATGTCAAGGTGTGAAAGCCCAAGGTTTCACCATAAAATGCACAAATCACACCAGACCTTCCAACCCCAGCCATGCCTCATGCTGTTTTGCTATTTAAATCTCACCTCCTATCCCTTCTCACTTCCCATTACATTTCTCATAAAAGTAGAAGGCTTATTATTCCATTTGGCTCTATCTACTCACAAGAGCTCCACTGTGTAGGATTTCTGGACATCTGACCATCTCCACCCAGGACCTCTCTCAGGCAGCTGCATGTTCCACCCTTCCCCACAAAACAACCCACATCTCCTACAGATGTCACCAGTCACTGTCCTGCTGCAAATGTGTAACACAAGCACGACCAGCACAGTTTGCACTGTAACAGACCCACAAAGTCATCCAAATGTATTTTTGCTTTAGTCTTTCCTTCCCTCAAAAATCAGATACCAACATGACTCCCTGAGAGTGGAGTTTGTCAAAGCAGCTTCTCTTATGGACCAGCCAGCACAGACAGCTATGGAACACCAGTTTTTCACACTGTAGAAAAATCAAAATATACAAGAAAACTGGTAAGCCATTATAGGAAAAAACAGTGATGCATAAAGATGGTGCAAAGAATATTTTACTGTTTAACTTATCTTGTCATAAATCTGTAGTAGGACATAACTCACAAAATAGGAAATTTCTGAGCTTCTGTATGCACTCAAGATAATTTTAAAAGTCCTGATGCACAGGACATCCATTTCAGCACAGGAAAGCATTTCTGCTTAAAGTACCTAAAGCAGAGAGTAAAGATGGGCTGGTGGGGATTGTGTGAAAAAATGCCAGCCCTGAAAGAAAATACTCTTAGTAGTCTTTCCTGCCTGGGATTGATGGTGACATAGAATAAATAACAGCTCCTGCATGTTCAAAGCTTCTGGGTCAAAATCTCAGCCAACATAAATCATCAATGCTTTTTCTCTGTCCCTCTGATTTTATGAGGCAAGCACTTT
>WEIV01000070.1:0-17083 GCA_013390005.1 Calyptomena viridis
ACTGCATCAGAAGATGTCTGTTTGCTGTGGTTAGCCAACCTCTTGGAAAGTGGAGATGAGCTTTGGTNAAACGCAAGCACCTCCCCCCACTCCAGCCCCAGGACTCATCCCTGGCAAGGCCTCTGCATCTTCCTGGGATACCCTGACAGCCATGTAAGGAGAGGTGCAGGGTCCGTATCACTCACAGGTCAGGCAGTATGGAGAGCTCGACATAAGAGTGGTGCAGGAGGTTGATGAGGTGCTGAGACAGTACCCGGGGGCCACGGTGGCCATTACGGCACCGGGTGCCCACAGGGCCGGAGCTGACGCAGGGCCGGCTGGCACGGGCTGGGCTCACTGCAGCTGCACCGGCGCCTGGGCCCCGAGCAGCGAGTGCTCAACAGCTCAGGGACCGCTCCCAGCAGCACCGGCACCGCATCCATAGCAGGGAGAGAGGCTGCCCAAATTTACCTCAAAGTTTGTAATTTAGGTTCCTGATCTGTTTTGTGTTGCTCATAAGAGGAAACTTTACAGAGAGCAGGCCTGTGGTAGCTACGTCTAGGACCTTTCCTAAGCCTCTCTTCAAATTCATCCTGTAACTTTTTAGGTCTAGTTTTAATTAAACAGTGTTTGCATAAACAGTGGCCCTTAAGGTACATCCTGTTGTGAAACACAAAACAACTGGGAACCCTTCTGTGACCCTTAGGCCACACAACACAAACTGTCAATATCCATCTGGCCAGTCCCTTGTCCCTCCAAAACAGAAAAAAGCCTGTTCTCAATTGCTCTGTGCAATTGCCCAAATCAGGCCTATATGTTGTCTGAGATGCTAAATGGGATTAACGAGTCTGTGTTGGAAAACAGGCTCCCCAACTAAGTGGGCAGAGATCCAGCTGAGCTCTCTCAAGAGCAATACTTTATTAACACACACAAATATGGATGTAGTCTCACGTTCTGCAGGATTTTTACTTATCCAGGAATTTTAAGTGTCCTTCACCTGTTACTTATAAAATGGCTACTACCTTTTCATCTGTATATAAAGGCCTTTCTTCACCGTGTGATTTCAAAGGAGAAATTTGTTTAGTAAACCACATTATTGAAAAGTAACTAGCGTGGCATGTGATGCTACATAGCTTCAGGCAGGTCTGTCAAACACCATCTGCTCTGAGCTGAAAATATAAGTTTATTAAAGTTTATTTATTTAAGTCCTTAAATACTCTTATGTTATTG
The DNA here is from genome assembly GCA_013390005.1 of Calyptomena viridis. Taxonomy (NCBI): domain Eukaryota; kingdom Metazoa; phylum Chordata; class Aves; order Passeriformes; family Eurylaimidae; genus Calyptomena; species Calyptomena viridis. The sequence goes on from WEIV01000070.1 coordinate 1,210, forward strand.
TTGTTCTGCAATAATTTTTTGGCCTTCGTTCCTAGAAGGGATAGAAAGAAATTTAGTGGATTCCTGAAAAAACTATAAAAAAAATTATTGAGCCTTTTGCCATTTCTCTGTTAAACTTTTTCTGCAAAGGGAAGAAAGACACTTTGGGATAAATTGCTGCTGGCATTGGGTTAAAAGGAGAAGGAGGAGAAATGCACAGAATTCCTTGAATGCCAAAATATTGGCATTGAATCCCTATGGACAGAATTATATCTATTCATGGTGCAATGAGGAAAACTTTGCTACAGGAGAATATATTAATCAAGTCCTTGATTTTTTGTGACCATTAGCAGCATTTGCAAACTGCTTGTACTCAAGATATTTTCAAACCATTTTCTCAGTCTGTCACTTCTATTCTAATTTTCTCAGAGCTTTTCCCTGCCTATTTGATTTAACCTCAGTTGGTCAGGATAAGCTAATTCCCACAGGATCCCCAGCAGGGGCTGTGCAGGGGAAGAGTCCTCCAGGTCAGGAGAGTGTCTTTCACTGCATTTCTACCCCAAGGCTGCAGTCTCTCCCTCTCATGTCACACAATGTAAGATCCAGCTCCCTGAATATATTTTTTTAAGTGTTTTTAGGACAATTTGCCACCTGGCAGGAGAAGCTGTGTGGTAAGTGGAAGGAATCTAGGTACTGATTGTCCTATTCCTCTAGAAAATGCCTGTAGTCACAGCCAGTGTCAACAATATTACTTGAACACTAAAACAAAGACAGAATACAATCATTCTCCTCTTTATAGTAAGCAAAGTCTGAAAAGCTTCACATTAAAACTGCATAATATTAATATAAGCACTGGAACCTATCAACTTCGTTTAGTTAGGAAAGGTAATAAATTATTAAAAGTACCTAAGGATGGTAAGGAATTTCAGAATCTGCTAGAGTGTTCTCTGCTAAGATACAACACTGGTGTTCCTTTTGAAAAAAAGACCTTTTCCTTTTCTTCCTTTTCTTCTTTTCATGAGCTATTCACAGTTCATACTGGGTCCCAAAATATTTGTCACAACTATTAAGGACATTTATATCCCAGAACTCTTTTGACCAGCATGAGGTACCTAACAGGCCACTCTTTTCTAACCCTAGAGAACAACACAGAATCAAGAGAAGGACAGTCAGGTCAATCAGCCTGGAGACACAGTGCAGTTTGGATGAGATCTGGTCAACCTTGGAAGAAGATGCTCCAGATTGGAATTGTGTTGATAGTTCTGAATAATTCCAGATACCTCCATATGGAAATCACAGAGCTTAAATTTCAGCACATGAAACACAAAATTGCTATTACNATATTCGATATATTATTATGTGTATAAATTATATATCTTTAGAAATAATGATAATGATGATGATACTAATTAATAATAATAATAATAATAGCAGCCTAAAACCATGTAAGGCACTTTGAGACCACTGTTTTCACACATTCCTGTTTTCTCTGCTGCTTTAGACATAAACCTAAATATCTGGGAGAGCTGAGTCTCCTCACACATTATGTGTTGCATGTCCACGACACCCTCACTGCTGTTCAAAGCAATTTAGCCTCCAGGAGACAGGTGGAAAGATTATCTATTGATCCNATGGACAGAATTATATCTATTCATGGTGCAATGAGGAAAACTTTGCTACAGGAGAATATATTAATCAAGTCCTTGATTTTTTGTGACCATTAGCAGCATTTGCAAACTGCTTGTACTCAAGATATTTTCAAACCATTTTCTCAGTCTGTTACTTCTATTCTAATTTCCTTAGAGCTTTTCCCTGCCTATTTGATTTAACCTCAGTTGGTCAGGATAAGCTAATTCCCACAGCATCCCCAGCAGGGGCTGTGCAGGGGAAGAGTCCTCCAGGTCAGGAGAGTGTCTTTCACTGCATTTCTACCCCAAGGCTGCAGTCTCTCCCTCTCATGTCACACAATGTAAGATCCAGCTCCCTGAATATATTTTTTTAAGTGTTTTTAGGACAATTTGCCACCTGGCAGGAGAAGCTGTGTGGTAAGTGGAAGGAATCTAGGTACTGATTGTCCTATTCCTCTAGAAAATGCCTGTAGTCACAGCCAGTGTCAACAATATTACTTGAACACTAAAACAAAGACAGAATACAATCATTCTCCTCTTTATAGTAAGCAAAGTCTGAAAAGCTTCACATTAAAACTGCATAATATTAATATAAGCACTGGAACCTATCAACTTCGTTTAGTTAGGAAAGGTAATAAATTATTAAAAGTACCTAAGGATGGTAAGGAATTTCAGAATCTGCTAGAGTGTTCTCTGCTAAGATACAACACTGGTGTTCCTTTTGAAAAAAAGACCTTTTCCTTTTCTTCCTTTTCTTCTTTTCATGAGCTATTCACAGTTCATACTGGGTCCCAAAATATTTGTCACAACTATTAAGGACATTTATATCCCAGAACTCTTTTGACCAGCATGAGGTACCTAACAGGCCACTCTTTTCTAACCCTAGAGAACAACACAGAATCAAGAGAAGGACAGTCAGGTCAATCAGCCTGGAGACACAGTGCAGTTTGGATGAGATCTGGTCAACCTTGGAAGAAGATGCTCCAGATTGGAATTGTGTTGATAGTTCTGAATAATTCCAGATACCTCCATATGGAAATCACAGAGCTTAAATTTCAGCACATGAAACACAAAATTGCTATTACCAAAATTACTATTATAAAGACAGATGATATTGTAATGAATATCCTTTATTGTAAAGTAGGATCACTTAAGACTTGTGAGAGATGCAAACCCATTATTTTGAGCATGTTACTAAACAAAAAAAATAACCAATGCCAGATGAACAAGGCTGACAGTAGTAACCTATAAAAGAAGGGGATGGAGTGCCAAGAAATACACATAAAATACAGCAACTACAGGCCTACAACATAATGCCACAGTCAAAAACCCCAATGTGTATGACAACTAGGTGAGTGATGTTAGAGTGCATTGTTATCCTTTAAAGTTCATAACTTAGAAGTTAAATAATAATTTAATATTATTATTATTANAACCTTGATATATTTTTATATTTTCATCATGTCCTTGGTAGAGGGTTCCATTATTTACAGTTTATTCAGAACTTCAATATCACAATGTTTTATTAAGGCATAAATTGCTGCTCAAAAATATATCCGTCCTAATATTTTATTTTAAATGTTGAACAACATCACTCTTTTAAAACTATGCCCATGTTCAATAACCCTTTTAAAAGTGATGAAGAGAACTCAGTACTAAGAGGAAGAACATTTTGAACAACAGCATAGGCTGCATCAGTGCTTTTAAGCAGAAATCTAGGTTTAAAATACCAATACATAGTCCCTTCTGACAGAAGACAATACAGTTTTGTGTCAGGAAAAGGCTAAACCATATATTCTAGGAGAAGTAAGTAGGGACTAAATTCCACTGGAAGTTGGAAATCCTAGTTATTCGCTAGGGAGATGGGTCAGGAAAACAAGTTTTACAAAATCAGTGTGGTTTCTGTGGATGAGCTGAAGAAGACATCTTAAAATACACAAATTTAAGGAAAAATTGAATGGTAAGAAGTGTGAACATGAATTAGTGTTGTTCTTAGCTAAGTGATTTTATCATATGCTTATTCCTATAAATTAGAATTTATTCTAAGTAACTGCATTGGAGATTCTGCAATCACCCATTTTCCAGCTTCAATTTTGCTTGAGAAACACATCCTGTGGAAAGAAAATTTGTATGTTCCCTTTTCCTCTTAACAATTGATGTATGATACAGTTAGTTCTCCTTAAACAAAACTATTGTTTTCAGCAGTTTTTAATTGTCTTGTGACCAGTGAGTGCATTTAGTTGCAGTGTAGCATAAATAATCCCAACTATGCAGGAACATGGGGAAGCCCCATTCTTGCAACCCCAGAGAGTAAATAAAGCCAATAAAATTAAAATGAGCCATGAGCTGGACACGGTATCACTACCTGAGGTGAATAAATCTTATCCTTGGCCTGGATCCAAGAAAGTCTTATCTAGACCTGCACATAATTAAAACTAAAGATGTAATAAAATAAAGAAATAATGAAAACTGTTAATGGTTGAAGACGATTTTCTTATTATATTTCATGTATTTTTTTATGCAGGCCACATCCCCACAATATCTGAATGCCTTCAAGTGGCAAATTACTGAATTAAGTGGTTTGTTTAATATCAGCCATATCTTCTATTATCTTCTCCAAATTAGGAAAACTTATGTGTAGGGGAGTATTTGACTTTGATTGGTTTGTGCCTATTATTTTTCTTGTTTTGCATAATTCACTGTTTTAACCACTTCTTGTCTTTGGCAATAACCACGGATTTTCAGACACATCATCAGTGACAGCAGTTAGATTTGAAACACCAGTCAGGATTAGGCTTGATCATATTGGCTCCCAAATGGCAGCTGCTACTTTTAATTGATATTTACCCATAATCATGTATTGGCATCTAAGCTTTCAAAAAAAAAAAAAAAAAAAAGAAAAAAAGAACTGGCTGAAGAATTCATATTTATAATATTAGAGGTTGTCTAACATGGAGAACTTTTTCACTCTAGAGAATGAAGGCAGCAATTTTTTGTGTTTGGTGATCTTTTTTTCATTTGTAGATGACACACTGAAATTTTCTGCATTTATGTGTATTTTTGAACTAGAGTTTCCAAGATCACTGTGGTGAGGACATAGTGCTGCTCTTCCAGCTACTTAGCCAGACTGGATTTTACAGCATACTGAGGTACCAAAAATTCAGAAAAGGCAACTGGGGGGACTTTCCTGAGTGACAAGGCAAGTGTAACTTCCAAATCTCATTGATTTTCATTAGGTAAAATATGTATCTCTTTGATTTTCATTAGGTAAAATACAGGCATTGTTTGTTTTGGGTTTTTTTTTTGAAGAGGGGGGTAAAGCCTTGCAGCTGTAAGAAATTCTTCCCCAAGGCAAGAATATCCTGCCATCGCTTAAGAGTTGTGTCATTCAATTAAATTCAGATTACAATGTAGCACACACTGCCATTTGAGAAAGCAGTGACAGCTTTCAGGGTAGGACCATCCCATTTCATTTCACCATCTAGAAATACTGAGTCAAATCTAGTTATTTTAGCTCCTTCTATACTTAATATATAGTGCCAGGCATTTTTAGAGCACCCATCTGTCTTGCATATTTATTTTAATATGGAATTCATATCACCACATGGGATTGCTTCTCTCCATTGACAATGGAGGGGATCTTGCAGCATTTGATGATTAATTCTTAAAAAGCTAAGTTACATGAGATAAATTACCTACTTAATAACTACAAAGACTGTCTAGCTCTCCCAAGGATCAGGCTAGACTTGAACAAATAATGTGTTTTCTTCCAGAGAATTTAAAAATATAGCATCACATCTTTTAAAAAGCTTTTGAGAAAGGCATTCCTGTCCTTCCAGGATGTGATATTTTGAGGTCCTGAAAATAATTCACTTTTTTCACACTGTCTAAAAGAAACACACTTTATAATTTACACTCAGCACTGGATCTTAACAATCTCAGGTCTTTTTCAAACTGGCAGCTCGTCACAAGTAGGGTCCCTCAGGGGTTGATATTGGGCACAATGTTGTTTAATATCTTCCTAAGTGACCTGGCTGATGGGATCCAGTGAACCCTGATGAAGGTTTCTGCAATGCCAACTGAATGTGGGGAAAGGTTGGGGCACAGAAACACCACAACCTAATAAAGAAAACAGAACAAAACCCTCTGGTCACAGCTGGATTTCTCTAATCTGAGCTTTCTCAGAGAAAGGCATATACCAACATCAGCCTAATTTGGGACTGAAGTTGGCTGATAACAGGGAAAACCAAGGAAAACCAAGGAAGAGCCAAGATTAATAACCAGAGACAGGTTTTCTGATATGTCCTCAAGAAATCTCTGGCAAGGTGTGTGTAATGTGAGCTCTATCACTGTGAATGCAAGTGATATAAGTGTTAGCATGCAATTCTACTTCTGATCCAGGTTTCTGTCCTAATGCCCTTGAGAGCTGATGTCTGTGAAGCTTCTCCCCACTCCTTTCTCTTTGAAGGGTGACTTTATAATAAAATGTATTAGAATTTTAATTTGGCAGAATATTTCTTGTAATTAAAGAGCATCTTTTCCTTTGCAATGCTTACTCAGAGGACTTAAAAAGGAAAGCATGAGGGTTTTCATTGAAGAAACTGCATATTTCTATTCAGAAGATGTCAGTACAGAAAATTGATGCTGCTACACTTAAATGCATATAAAAAATAGAATTTCTGAGGAAAGAAATGTGAATGATGTAAACTGTTATAAAAACATCAGCTTTACTGAAGCCACACTAATTTACACCAGCTGAGAATCTCCCCACTCATCATTTAAATAAAATCTTGCAGATGCTTCCATTTAGAAGGTCAGAAATGTTTACTCCAGAATTCAAAATTATTCTAATTTCTTCACAGACTTCTACTTGCAAAGGGTCCACTACAAACTCCTCATTTAGCCACCAACTGCTTTCCAGCTGCAAATTGCAATCTGCTGTTAAATTGCTCCTGGATGCCTACTCTTAATCTAAAATAACTGGAGGAAAAGGAGATAATAACATTTTTTCTTTCCCTTCAGATATGGAAGCCCACACTGAAAGACTATGTAAATAAAAAGAAGTTATAATTTACCTATTTTAATACAAGCTCTTGAGAAAAGTCTGTTCTGTTATTGTTAGCATAATAATAACACCTAAGTCATGAAATAGTAATTAACAAAGCCTTATATCATGTATCCTCTTCAAATTTTAGCAGTTAAAAAGTTGATGAAATACCAGGTAACTACGAAAAGAGGAGGGGTAGAAAAGTACAGAATGTCTTACAACATGTAGCAAAAACCACTTTATGGCTCTAAAGTCAGAAATATATTGACTAATATATATTGACTAAATCTTTTTTATGTCTCTGTTACAGATTAGTGGAAACACTTGTTAGAACTCTTAATGGAAGTGATATTGATGTCTGGTATTTATGTCACTTTTACGTCTTATTCACTAGAAAGCACTTGTAGCCAATTTTTTCCTACTTAGTTTTAGACTAAAGGGAGCATTGAGTCACAGGGGTGAGTGTTATTCACTGAATTAAATGCAGGACTTCCTGAGACATTTCAGCATCACTTCAAAACATCCTTTTAGTATTTTTCAGCTCTCTCTTGGAGGAATAGCAGTACCCTATAATATTGTTTGGTTACAAGCAAAGGCGTTTTTGTTTCATCATGTATTTAAGAAAAAGGCTCCATCTGATGACAACATTTGATATAATGTTGGCTTGCACAGTGTGGACCTTTAAGCATTTTATTCAGCAAAGAGGCTTTTTAACCAAATAGGCATCTCTGACAAATGAAGTGGCCACTGGAAGTTCATCAAAGCATTCCAAACATTTACAGGTACTGAATGAATGTTTCTTATGAACATATTGAAGCTCCAACAATGCCATTGTATTTAGATGCAGAATTACTGTTGATGGCACAGAGGTATTATAGAGCCTCAGAGTCTGAGGCACAGAACTGTTTTCTGTGAGCACTTAGAGTGCTCTGATTATCAAATATCATTGGAAAATGGGATTTCAACTAGTTGGCAGCATCTATGACTATCTAATAGATGTCTGTATGAGATGTGTATTGACTATTATATCTGCATTCCTGTCTTTTTAATTGCATCGTGCTTTTATTCCTTGGATGACCCATGAGGAAACCAGTCCTGCTTATGTCCAATCCAAAATGTGCTCAGCAACGTGGGCAGCTGGAACTCAACGCCAACTCAATACTTGTCCTTATAACAGAGAATTAAATGCTTTCTGCAATTAATTGCTACTTTCTTTACCCTTATCTTGCCAGTTCCCTCCAGACCACCCAGGTAGGGGGGTTTTGTGTGTTTGTTCTCTTTATCCTCCAACATGTTCTGAAAAAATTTAATTACAGTCTACGTCGAAACAATATTTGAAATTATTATTTGAAACCACTGTTGCTTTCCAGTGCTGACACCCTACTTGGCACTGTACTGAGCAGCCTACACAGTACCAGTGCATGTGTCAAACTTTCTGAGGGCAGTGACATGTGTCTGGAAGGAAGGGGTTTCACTCTGACACATCTCCTGTGAAAACCCCACCTGCAAACAGACAATGAGTGTGAGGTTTAAGTGGACACGTGCTGGAACTTTGGCTCCTCCATTTTCTCCATTTTGAAGAAATGGAGACAGATCAAAGGCTGGGAATGAAAACAACTCAATCCTCATTATGGTAATTAATCCTTCACTTTGAGTACAGGCTTCTCTGTGTTCACATGTTCCTTTGTAGGACATCACAACCACGAGGCAACAGGGATGAAATAAAACAAAATAAAATAAAATTAAAGAGAACTTTTTAAACTCCAACCAGACTTCCAAAAGAACACAGGAGAAAAGGACCAGCTCTGTCTATTTTACAGAGCAAAGCTGTGGTCTATTCCTGTCACTGCCTCAGATCAATGTGCTAAGTGATACCCATTCAAATTACTTGTCAGTTTAATCAGAGGAAGTGAAACACAATTACAGGGCATTAGTGTAAAAGCCAGCACAAAATAACAGAATGTCCATGTGGGATATCTGAGCAAAAGCCTGTTGAAAATAACTCTGTGACATTTTCATCAACAGTCTTTTTAACAAAAAAAAAACCCTTTGGAAATGATATTACAAACTAATTAGGCATAAAATAATGCTTTAATTCTACAGACTGATTAGAGTCCCTATTTCTTCTTGTAGATATCTGAAATTTTTTGGCTTTTGTTCTGTTAATAGAATCAAATTAAATGCACAAAGCTAAAGACCTTTACTGAAATGACAACTGGTGCATTTACAAAGCCTCTCTGTGTCTCTCTCAAGTCAGCAGGAGTTTTATCATTATTTCTATTGATTGATTGGAACATTCATTTTTCATGGACACTCCAAATTTCCATTGAATAAAAGATTTATTTTTGGAATCATGGGGCAGATGACTTGGATTAAGTGGGTGAAATGGGAGCAGGAAAGGGAAGGGACTCCTCCTTCTTCCCCTGCAGGGAAGGGTGGAAGTTTGGTGGACTCAAAAGGAGAAACTAATGCAAACCTGCCCCTAAATCCCTGCCTGGACTCCCCAGGTGGGATGTGCTGGGCACTGGTGCCTGGGATCCCTGTGACCCTTTCATCCCAATCTGCACCACAGCTCAGTTTCAGTGGAATAGGTAAAAACACACCCAGTCTGGAAGTATAAAGGAAAGTAGGATTTGTGAATCCATACAACAGGAAATCAGTCTGAAGCCTTATATGATGCTCAAATACCAAAATAAAAATATAGGAGGTAGAATAACTCCTATGTGATTTAGAACCTCACTTAAGTTTTTTCAATACATGCCTTCAGGATAGAGCATATGCTGGAAGAAGCCTTCTCCTCCCAGCCTTAACTTCCTTTTTAGGATCCAAAGGGAATGGGGGCTTGGATTATACCACAGTGAATGTTCTGGTTTGAGGTGACTTCACTTTTTTCAGTAGCCACAATGCACAGCCCAGGTCTAGGTGCCCCTGAGGTAAAAATTTCACTTAAAATGTTCATGTTGTAATTCTGAGCTCAGAAGCTCCGAGGTCTTTAATTGGATTTGGCCCTTTATCTTCTATATTCATGAGGCAGTAATTAATTTGACCATCCCTGCCTGGTCCACAGGGTAATTGAATGAATAGCTCTGCACAGGCACATAAATGCCTCCAGAAAGAGTTATTACTATCAGTGTGCAGTCTGATAAGTTAACTCTGCTATGTTAGTAATGATGGCACTGAGATTCTTAAGTTAAGTGCCATTGGAGCCCATCTCACAGCTAATGGAAATGGAAGAAAGAGTATGAATATGCAACATGCAAAACCACTGCACACTTTGCCTTTTAAAATAATGAACAAAAGCTAACCCCATTTTTTCCTTGCTGCACCTTCATCTTCTGGCACTAGTAAAACCCCAAAAATATTGCAAGAGGGGTTAAAAGCAAGATCATTCTTTTGGTAGATTGCCATAAAGACTTCTTGTAGGAAATGAAGTGTAAAAGATGTTAAAGAATATGAAATGAAATCACAGCAGACTGAAACCTGTGGTTCCAGTGCAAGACCTGAAATAAATTTGAAACAGATGCTAATTGGCATCACCTTCATTCTGATGATCATAAATGAAACTGAACGAGACTTCGAAGGTGCCAGAGGAAGACCAGCCATCCAAAGAACATTAAAATGGGCTTGGATTTGGTTTGTCAGCTCCAAAGTTATTTATATCCTGCTAAGTTATCTAGGAGCTCCTGAAAATTCATCCAATGAGACACATGTGCATGATTTTAAAAGGACTGAAAGTCTGTGGAGTTTAAATTCTTGAATTATCCTGCACATGCCTTCCTTTATCAATTAGCACTGGCTTTGGAGGTGAACTACTGGGCTGGAGTTGCACTGAGTTACTCACTGCAGATTTTTGCCTGTGGAATGGATAATGGTTTGTATCAAAAAACACATGGTAGTTTGCAAGTCTCAGTACCAATCACGCACTACTAGAAGTTATCCCCAGACATCTGCAGCTGTGTACAATCCCTTTTAATGACAAATGCTTACAGAAACTAATTGCAAGTGGGAAAAGTGCTGACTGACCTCTACATCTGGTTTGCTTCTTTCCCTCCTGAAAAAATCTGGCATCCCAAATTAAACCTATTTTTAATATATATGGATATCAACTATTTTAAATAGTACTATTCTAATAATTCACTAATTTGGCCCTTCTGTGACTTCAGTAGCCATTTCAGTAGAAATACAATGTAGCTTTCCACACTTCCTATTTATTACTCTGTTCCTATATGCCATGACCTGTAATTCCATTGGCATTATCTGCAAAATTATAATTGAATAAATGTTTCCTATAAAAATCAATGATTTCACTAAAAAAGGAACATTTGTGGAACTTCTGTATGTTGCACTTGGTCACAATGTACCAAGAAGAGAACAACTGAATTATAACAAAACTCTCTGGGAACTACACTCTACTTCCAATTCCCAGTCCTACTTTCTAATAGACTATATTTTAGTGAGGTTTTCTTTAGTGTGGCAATTAGTGTTAAGGGTGAGTCAATTCCATGATGATCAAATGCCTAAAGAAATTAAAAAAAAATAAACTAAAGCTCGGCAGGAGAAGCTCTGCTGCTTTCCACACCACATGATGCTTTTCACTTCAGAACTACTAAGTAAATTACTGAGAAAAAAGTTACTGTGAATAAAATGGGCTGCACTGTGTTAAGTAATTATTTCTAAAGTGTGAAACGGGTAGGAAGTATCTCATCTTAAAGTAGTGCCATGATGCATATTACCTCTCCAGTATAAAGTGAACAGTCTTTCTTATTTTTTTTTCCTCCCTTTTTCTTCTTTCTCTTGCAGGAGCAAGCACAGGAATGAAAACTTTGTTTTTCTAATAACCCTGTATGTGGGAGAGAAGTGTAAAGACCCAACCTGTGAAACTGTGCTGTGCTCCACTACTTGTACTGTGCTACTGCCTCGGGAAGAATCTTCTAGACTTTTGTGAGCTCTCAGGAAATGACACAACAGTTAAGGTTGGAAAAGGCCTCTAAGACCATCGAGTCCACCAGTTAACCCAGCACTGCCAAGTTCACCACTACAGGCTCAGTCAATCAGAAATAGATTTGGACGATGCCCCCCATTTAAGAAATGGAGTTGTTTTCTTCTATGTCAAAGACCAGCATTTCTGTGACTGTTCAGGGATGCACCTCAGTGAAGATTTAATTTGTGAAACAATGCAGAACACAGCCTGCCTTTAAGCAAGTCTCTCAAGTATGTTGTGCCACACGCCCATTCTGTTCCTCAGTATTGAAACCAGCAATAAAACAAGGTCATTATAATAGAAAAGTTATGTTCACAGCATGAGTTAGGAAAATACACTTCTGATTGCTTCTGAGAGAACAGAGGGGATTCTTGCAATTAATTAATACCTAGATGCATAACAACAGGCTGCTTCAACAAGAAGAAAAGGTTATTTTTTTTCTTTTTTTTTTCTTTTTTCTTCTGACAACTATTATTAAAAGTTGCATGGATCGAGGAGAAGAAAGAGGAAAACCACATAAGAATCAACAAGGGGCTTTCTCCAGACCAAAGGTGACACAAATTGGTAGTAATGAATTGTGCATACCAGCTGGCTACAATACTGCTGTCCATTTAGAGCATAATTACACAGACATTAAAATATTTATGCAGCGTTTGTGTGAAATTCAGTCTTAGATCAAAACCAAGAGGTAGCAGAGATTAAATAAGAGAATCCTAGTTTGGGTTTAATGGCTGACAAGCACAATTTAAGAAAATACTTTGTCTTAATATCTGTGTCAAAAACATGCAATACAGGTTTTGGTCTTGTTTTGTTCATACACATAAAAGATTCATTCCAAAAAGATCATAAAGGGTTCTTTTCTCAGATTAAGTATCACATGGATATCTGAATTATACTTTGCAAGGGTATGACTTGTGAACACACAGAGCCAGCCAGTGACCCGCCTCAGATAAAGAGCAAAAGTGCATCTACAAAGTGTAAACTCATTTTGGCATCAGTCCTGAAACTATCTTTGAGGTCTGACCTTCACAAGAACTTCACATAACACAGATGGGTTGACTAGGGCTGGCCACAGGAAAGTGTTTAACAAGTCAGCGTTGCAAAGCAGTTGGAAATGATGCAGAACAAGACTCTAAATATACCAAGTGAGCTCTTGTCTGCTGAAATATCTGTATGTTCGTGGCTTGTTCTCTGGGATGAGGAAGCATTACCTCCAGGATGGGAATGGGCTGAACACTCTAATCTCAATGCAGAGCTTGGAAATCGTATTTTAGTATTTCCAATTTTAATACTTAAATATTCAATTAATTTAATAATTTACTATTTCAGTAATTTAGGTTAATATTTTAAATAATTTCATACATTTGTGTACTTCTAAGTACTGTAATGGTAAGGTGGGGTAGAGGTAAGCAATGGCCAATGCCAAGTGATTCTGGAAGCTTCCAATAATGCAGGAAAACTACACGAAGTGAACAATACTACAGCAGGACAGTTGTTTTGGCCACCATGTCACACCCACTGATGGTTGTAGCCCTGATGTGCATGGACAAGACAGGGAATGGACCAGGACCACACCAGGAAAGGTATTTATAAATATTTCTGCCAAGCCTGTTTAACTAATCTCACATGCTAATGCAAAACTAAAGAAACTCTGTTTACAAAATTATTATTTCACGGGGTTCTTGTTAGACAGAGATCTCTTTCTTTAAAAAACTAATCGCCTTAAATGCACAACTGTGTGCACACATTTGCACATAGTTCTATACAAGGATGAACTTTTCTTAGATAACTTCCTAAATCAAGATAAGAATGCCCATCAATCATTTAATATAGCTAAGGAGTAGAAATTTTGGTAAAGAGTGGGTTTTTTAAAGCAAAAAATGAGTCTGGCAAAATGACTGTCTATGCCAGCATTCATTTTGACTGATGAACTCCAGAGCACTTTATTACAACAAATAGCATCCCCAGTAAAATTCTCTCCTTCTAATATCATTCTACTCTACAAAAAACATGTTTTTGACATGAAAAATAAATTGCAACAATGTGCAGAAGAATGACTTGTTGCCTCTGAAAGCTATTCCCAAAATACCACATAACTCCAAATTTTATCAAGACAAAAAGAAAGGTGGGTGACAAACATTTAAGCATTTTTGTGAGTGTGGAATGCTTTTGTAACTCAAATATCCTATGTTTGACCTTTATATAATCAAAATAAATCAAAATTCAAAATAGTCATGTTTTCTTGACTGCTATAATTTCCAGTGCCCAACATTATGCATCCTGTTAAATATCTCATTTAGCTGCCAAATCTTTTTTATGTCACACCCCTCCTCAGCTGGGCAGGGGAAAATACAACAAAATGCTCATGGGCCAAGACAAGGGCAGGGATAAGGGAGAGATCATTCCCCAGTTACCATCACAGGCAAAACAGATTTGACTGGAGGAAACTAGTTAAATTTATTAACCAACAAATCAGAACAGGATAATCAGAAAAAACCCTGAATCTTAAAACATCTTCCCTCCACCCAGACAAATGCCGTGTAGAACAGTTAAAACTGATGTAGAAAAATACTTTCTTCTGAATTTAGAGTATCACAAAAAAGTTTTGGTTTGGTACCCTCATGACCTGCAACTTTAATTGACTTTTAAATGATATTGACTTAACTAGTTTTGCTATCACTTCTGCTCTTTTGTCTTATAAGAAAAGACAAGCAGTATTAGAATTGGTTATTTCTGTAAACCTTGAATCTGGTGCCTTAAATGTAACCATGATTCTTCCCTTCAGTAATAAATCCTAATAACCCAACTGGATTTATAACAGTCTATTATACAGCACATTCATGAATATAGACCAATTTTCAGTTTCTTGGACTAGAAATCATGATCACATCTCATCTCCCGTGCCTGACAATAAGTTTATGATGTTTAGTGGAAAAGCTCACTGACTTCAGAGGTCACTGAATGAGATCACAAACTATTTTATACACCACAGTTATTAGTGAAAAAAAAAATACAGCAGAAAGAATATAAGACAAATGTTCCTATTGCTTTTTGTGTTGCTCTACATCAGATGCCTTTTATAGGCTTTATTATTGCCCAGATGACATGCTGAAATAAATACATAAACTCAGAGATTACTTTTTTTCTTTTCTCAAGTACTTTAGGAATTTCAAAGTTCATATCTTGAAGTTGGATGCCTCATCTCTGAGCAGACCCCATTCAAGGTCAGGCTGGATGGAGTTTTGAGCAACCTCATCTAGTGGAAGATGTCCCTGCCCTTGGCAGAGGGGTTGGACCAGATGACCCTTAAAGATCCATTTTATCATTCACTGGGATTTGAGTGTATTTTTCATTCGATATGGTTTTTTCCCTAAACATATTTGAATAATCGAATATTAGATAATTGAATATTAATAATTAATAATTGAAATTAATCAAATTCTGCCCTCACTATTATCAGAATGAGAATTAATTCACTAGTCTAAGAAACAAAATTTATATTTTTGAGAATGTCCCAAATGTCCTCTCTGCCTTCTCCCATACTATGTGGAGTATTTGTGTAGTAGCTGGGAGATCCTGGCTGTGCTCTGCTGGGAAATGATTCACAACAGTGGTAGGATCAACTGGGTAATTCAGTGAGTTGGGATGAGGATTTGGGCCCATATCAGACCTCTCACCAGTAAACAAGTGACAGGACTCCACCTGAACTGTAAATAATAAAAACTGCCACTTTGTGTTTTCCTGCACAGATAGACACCATAAAAATTGTTAATTTTGAAAGTAATGCGTTGTATTTAATGGAGCACTGTAAAATCAGTAAATAAATACAATAACCTTTTAAAAAAATGAACTGAAAATGAACAGACCTGTTTCCTGTTTCACAACCAGAGTGAAATATGGTTTTGTACATATGATTTGCAAATATTTATTTTTAAAAGCAATCACCTAAACACTTTTCAACCCTAGTATTTATTTAAAACAGCATCAGAGAGCAATCACACAGCTAAATGATGCTTTAACCAGCTTGTGATGATAAAGGTTCCATGGCCCCAACAGACTACCTGTAAAATATTTTCCATTTGTTCCATTTGGAAGATTTGCATTGAACCAGCAAACCAGTGGAAGGAGATAAACCCCTCTACTGATTCCTAGAATGTACATTTTTTAAATATAGTAGGACAATTTCAACAAATTTTAATATTCATTATCATTCCAGAATTATTCTTTGAACACCCTTGT
>WEIV01000070.1:17308-69159 GCA_013390005.1 Calyptomena viridis
TCAGGCTGGATGGAGTTTTGAGCAACCTCATCTAGTGGAAGATGTCCCTGCCCTTGGCAGAGGGGTTGGACCAGATGACCCTTAAAGATCCATTTTATCATTCATTGGGATTTGAGTGTATTTTTCATTCGATATGGTTTTTTCCCTAAACATATTTGAATAATCGAATATTAGATAATTGAATATTAATAACTGAAATTAATCAAATTCTGCCCTCAGTATTATCAGAATGAGAATTAATTCACTAGTCTAGGAAACAAAATTTATATTTTTGAGAATGTCCCAAATGTCCTCTCTGCCTTCTCCCATACTATGTGGAGTATTTGTGTAGTAGCTGGGAGATCCTGGCCGTGCTCTGCTGGGAAATGATTCACAACAGTGGTAGGATCAACTGGGTAATTCAGTGAGTTGGGATGAGGATTTGGGCCCATATCAGACCTCTCACCAGTAAACAAGTGACAGGACTCCATCTGAACTGTAAATAATAAAAACTCCCACTTTGTGTTTTCCTGCACAGATAGACACCATAAAAATTGTTAATTTTGAAAGTAATGCGTTGTATTTAATGGAGCACTGTAAAATCAGTAAATAAATACAATAACCTTTTAAAAAAATGAACTGAAAATGAACAGACCTGTTTCCTGTTTCACAACCAGAGTGAAATATGGTTTTGTACATATGATTTGCAAATATTTATTTTTAAAAGCAATCACCTAAACACTTTTCAACCCTAGTATTTATTTAAAACAGCATCAGAGAGCAATCACACAGCTAAATGATGCTTTAACCAGCTTGTGATGATAAAGGTTCTAAGGCCACAACAGACTACCTGTAAAATATTTTCCATTTGTTCCATTTGGAAGATTTGCATTGAACCAGCAAACCAGTGGAAGGAGATAAACCCCTCTACTGATTCCTAGAATGTACATTTTTTAAATATAGTAGGACAATTTCAACAAATTTTAATATTCATTATCATTCCAGAATTATTCTTTGAACACCCTTGTGGGATGACCCCCCTCTTTATATCCCTTGCAGATGTCATTAGCCCATTGTACTGAACATAATAAAGATGTGATCCCTAGACATAATGATGACAGTCTGAGGAGTTTAAAATATTAATAGAGACTGTGGAAAAAAAAAGAAAGAATGCTGCTTAAAATGCTTATTTTTAAAAAGGTATTTTTGATGTTATATTTTTTTGTCTTTTGGTTTTATGTTTAAAGAAACCGTGTTTCAAATATCTCCATGCATTTCCATCAGTTAGAAGTTTCCTCTATTAAAGCAAAATTAGGAATATTTTACATGAAACAAAGATATGGGAACGTAGAAAAAACACTTAAATATTTGGAGATATAGAGACAGAAGAGATAGTTGCAGCAACCATAAAACATAAATAATATTTGCCATCTTAATTATCCTCCTACTTTCTCATATCATCAAACCCCTTCCATCTTCTGGGGCAGTAGCCACCTACTCCTTCTAAATCACTTTGCTGAAGCTGCAAATGCTCTCTAACATTTATTTTATGTTACACAAACACATGCAAGTCTTTATCCATATGTATGAGCACCCAGACACGCCTCCAGAATGCAACTCAAATCCCTCCCTCAGGGTCAGCGTCCTCACACTCCCAGCTCCCACCCCAGGAGTTTAATTGAAATGTGCATTCCAGGGAGTGGGAAAGGGCAGTGGGAAGCACACCAGTAATAACAATATTGTCACAGGGGTGAGTTACAGGCAGCAGAGCTGTGCAGTTCAGCCATTTGTCTCTTCAGTTCAGACATTCTTAGGTCTTTTCTGCTTTTTCTTGCCCACATCCAAGCCATGGTTCAAGGTTTGCTGTTGTAATGTTTCTTGTTTGATTTCTTCCCATTTAAGCAATCTCAGACTGACTGCTTAGCTAGTTATGAGCTATTTGTCTTACAACAGAATCACAATTATTTTCATGTTCCCTCACAATTATTTTCATGTTCTTTTCCTTCTTTCTGCTAAATAAGCTGGGTTTTGTCTGATAGACCCTCAATATTCTGGGTGTGCTTAAGAATTTGCTTCAGTTCCCCAGCAGTGTGTTTTTGTTCCCCGAGCTGAGATCCAGCCATGGTTCCATGTGCTTCCTTTGCCTCCTCACTCATCCAAGTCATTCTCATTCACCCATGAAATAGTTTCTGGACTCATGACCTGCCAACACCTAAAGAGCCCACAAGAGATGGAGACATCTCCTGGTTTGTTAAACTGTAAATACAGTCCCTCAAAATATCTCAGTTAAATCCCTCTCCTCTGCCTTGCTGCTTCTAAATTTGTTGCCCCAAATTTTTGGACCAATTGACTCTTCAGCCTTCAGTCTCTGCTGCAATACAGGAGCAACATAAAGGCTTATTTTGAACATCAGGCTTGAATGTTGTGCACTGACAGATACACATGAATATCAATTAAATCTGGGGAAGAAATAAAAAAAAGGAACATTTCACAAGCCAGGAAAAATATCGGAAAATTGAAATTCTACATGTTCATTTTTCTTCAGTGATTTAGCACAGTGATTAGTACTACAGTTAATTGTATTTGTGCAAACACAATAAAAGGAATTGAAAAACAAAATGTTGCAAATTAAATGAAATAATAGCATCAGTCATCTCTGAAATCATTATCGCACTTGAGAAACATAATAAAATTCAAGTGTATGAAACTTTCCTGGAAATTTCCCACACACTTTTTAGAGACATCTGTTCAAAGCAGAAATGTAGGGTAAATTGCTGGAGATGGAAGGGAAAAACAACAACAACAACAACAAGCTGCATCTTCCTGATTTCCCCTATAGATCACACAGTTCAGAGCAATTTCTTTGGGGCATTATATGACCTTTTCTGCTTGTATGAATCGGGGATGCTCGGAGAGAAGCCCTGAATCAGCTCTGTGAAGCTTTTCATGAGGAACAGAAATGGACTTTTCGCTTGGCTTTCTGTGTCTACACACACAGACCCATATTTAACTCATTTGTCCCACTTAAATCGAGTGCTGGTTGTAGAGACCACCCACCAGAACATGTTGCTTAATGCCCTGTGAACAAATTCCTTTTCTATGCTGATATCAGGATACCACATTGCACTGATCAAAACCCCCTTAAACACTGCCACATTTACAAACAGAGGCAAGAATTTAATTTAAATGTCATTTTAAAATTTCACAATTAGACTTCGTCACTATTACTACCCTCATTTTTTTTCCTTATTCCAAGGCTACTGAATATCTCTATGCTCACAGATTTTAACTGTGCACACTTATCTATCCCAAATTACTAGCAGCAAATTGGCATTATACAGTTTTATTCATATGCTAAGGAGGTCAAACTATATCACCTGTATGTTAATTTTATCTCTGATGTGAGTAAACCAAATGAAAGTGGTCTTTGCAACTCTATAACAGACTGAAGAACTGCTTCAGCAGATCTTGAGGAACCAGCACCCATTCCTAAATCAGTTGTATTGGACAGATTTTTCTCCTAAGATTATAAATATCACTAGATATTCATATAATTTTTGTCTCAAAATTAAACTGTTTCTACCAGTCCTATCAAATTCTTGAGACTTTCTTCCAATATCAGTACCTGCAAATTTATGATATTGTGCCTGATTTTTTTCCAATACTGTGTTTTTCCATATCTATAACTTCCTGCTTTAAATCACTCTGAATCAATTCTGCCTCTATTTTCTCTCTTCTCTCACTACTCAGCATCTCGACCTCGACAAATTCACAGCCACGACTTTCCTGCCTTTCAAATCCAGCTGTAATTCCTGACTCTCCATTTACAAGCTGTCCTTTCACCCAGTCTCTCACAAAGATCCAAGGAGCCTTGTCCAGTTTGGCTTATTGTGGCCATACATGTGTCTGAGATTAACAGGAGAAAGGGTTACAACTGCTGTCAGTGATTCCTGCCCTAAAATTCCCAATTTACAGGTCTAGTAAAGCTTTTTGCAGTCCCAGCTCTGAGAGTCCATTCTGGACAGAAGATCTGGCCTGATTTGGGAACAAAAATATGGGACATAGAACAGGGAGCTTAAAGGGAAAGTACTGAGGGGGGAACTTTTAACCCACAAGGAAGGAAGTTCATGCCCCAATAACACATTAATCTGCAGGGCAAAATGTCTTTTTGGGACGTGGTGGTGCTAAACCTCCCCTCAGCCAAGTTTTCCCCATGTCTGTGACACAGGTAGTTCCAGGCAAACTAAACGTGGTCCAGAGATTTACTCCTTTATCTGCAATTCATGAGACACGGTGCAAACTGAGACACATTCTGCATTTCAAGGAATATACAGATCCCAAGGCACTGGGATTGCCTTTGGGAGCTGCTTCTGGGATTTCTCCTGCAAATGCTTCTGCATAACTGATGCTCAGGTGGAGAAAAACAGTATCACCTCCAATCTGTGTGGCCACTGGCATGTGCCCATCTCCCCAAAACAAAGCAAGAGTCATGCCCTGCAGGAAGGAGTAGCAGCAAGATTAAATGAGGAAAAGGTCACAATTAGTAATAGAGATGATAGATTTTACCACATTAGGGAAAAAAATCCCCTAAGCATTTAATAAGGGACATGAGATTTGGAGCTGCACTGAGGAAAATTTCACCTATACAGAGGATTTAAAAACTGTAACGTGATTCAGTGCAATACTTCTGCAGAGATTTTAAGCCTTTGATGTCTAAAGGATTGAACAGAACAGCTCTGAGTCCACCTGCTGCCAGCCCTTTCCAGACTCCATGGTGGAAATATCTGCCTGGGAAACAGCAGGACTTCTCTGGTCCACCAAGGGCTGGTGAGATGGGACATGTGAGTGCCTGGGTGTCAGCACAGTCAGCCCATGTGTGACAGCCAACCTCCTCCCAGAGGTTACACCAAAACAAAACCTGAGGCAAAAATAAAAGAAAGAGAAATACAGAAGGATAAGACAGCTTTGGACAAGCTGTTCTTTTTTCTTTACATGCCTTACTAAGGGATTACGACCTCGTGGGCATGAAAAGCAAATTGCTGTGTGGGGGTGAGCTGGGCACGATGAGTTTTGTGCAACAAGCTACAGGAGAAAAGGGTTGGATGCCCAGGATGGAGTTTGTGGCTTTTGAAGCACAAAATCTCTGCTTCAGCACAGGATTCATGTGTGGTGTTCATGTTAGTTTAGTCTCTGTCTACCTTCTCCATCTATTTATAAGAAGGAATATTCCACACGGGTGGTTTGAAGATAAATGACATAAAGGAAAATATTGGAATTGCAAAAATACTATTTTACTGGAAGCTGCAGATGTACTTCATATAGCTAGAAGTGTCTAGAGTATTGGACAGGTGTCAAGTAAATTTAAAGAAATAATATAATGGATTATTCCACATAAGCCAAAGTTTCATGGAAATGGTGTTTAGATAACAAAAAATCATACCAGGTTGTCATTTATTGTGTGTGTGTGGGCTTGTAAATAATCATCCCAGCAAATCAAACTAAACCTCCTTCAGTATATTTCCAGGAGAATAACATGACTGACAAAAATAACAGAAGCTTTATTTCAACTCAGCAAAACAAAGCTGCTAACGAGTCAAATAAATATATTCTGCATATGTGATGGTCACTGATTAACAGGGATGACATTGAGGTCTTAGAGTTTAAGGCAGGCAAACACTCATGCAACTTAATGCATATAATATATTCTAGGACTTCACTGAAATAGTTAATGCCTTTGAGAGTTCTCAGGGTCACAGCTGTCCAGTTCCATCAATTTTTACAGGTTATCAGTAATTCAAATGTTATGTCGAGCTCATAGAGACAGGCTATATGAATGTAGTCAGACTTCTCACAGAAACTCTACAGCTAGAAATGAAGAGATTCCATAGTAGAATATTAATTCATACTAAAATAAAATTTAAGAAAATACCTACTTCAGCACAAAGTGACTCGTGCATTTAAGTGAGTGCTTACAATTCTCAAGCTCTATGGGAAAGGCTGTTACCCAGTGAAATGATGGAGGTGGGGGCTGCAGTTGTGTAGACATTCATGGGATGAAAGCAAAGGTGAAGAAAATCCTTTCATTGTAAATTCTTTCGAGTTTCCCTATTTAAATAACAGAGTTTATTCATACAGACTTTCTGGTCACTCAGAGGAATGCAGCATGTCTTAAACTGCTTAAGGATGTTACTTAAACACTCTTTCCTTCTCATTAAAGGACTCAAAATGCCCAGCTCAGTCCTAGAATGAGGAGAAAATCTATTTTGTTCTTTGTGTGCCCAACCTGTGTTGGTACTGAAGCACAGTCAGATAACTTCAACTCGGGCAAAAATTGAGAGGAGAAAAGGAAATCTTGGTGTCGGTGACTTCTTCTATCTTCACTGTTTTAAGCAGATACTTCCTTCTTTCACACATATTAAAATAATATAATTGTCCATGCCATATAATGAGCCTGCTACCTGAAAGCCACTCACTTAGAAATGACATGGAAAGGTTTTTTCTGGGTCCGTCAATGTTTCATAGTGTCATTGATGACACTGATGACATTCTGTAAGTATAGAATATGCTTATGAATTTTGGAGGTGACACCAAGCCGAGAAGCACTGAAAGTACTCAGGAGGGTGAAGTAAAAATTCAAAATCATTCTGACAAATTGGAGTTATGTCCTCAAAAATAAAAATAGTAATTAAAAAAAAATTTTAAAAAAGAGATGTTCTCCAACAGGGTCATCTCTAACATGTTCATTCAGTAAAGAATAACCAGCTATAAAACCCAAAATGAGTAGTAGCTGTACAGAAAACCTTCAGAGAAGGCTCCAGGGGCTTTTGTACATCACAGGCTGAACACGAGTCATCAGTGTCACCCAGCTGCCAAAAACCCAAGCCCCCTTCTCCAGCACAAAATCCCAACAGCAGCCAGGGAGATGCTTCCCTCCAAATCAGCCAGCTTGAATATCCTGGGATTTGTTTCGGCACTGTGTACAAAGAAAATGTGGACCATTTCAAATGGATCCAAAAAACCAGATCAAAAGCTGTTAACGAAGATCGTTGTAAGATTCCACCAATAGAAAGTTGGGTGCTCTGGGCTTGTTAAACCCTCAGAATCTGAAAAGTGAAGCACTGGAATAGATCCCAGAATCCCAGAATCCCCTTAGTTGATAAGAATCATCCCACCCTGTCCCTGAGAGTGTTGCTCAAACACTCCATGAGCTCTCCTCCATTTGGGGCCATGACCAAAGCCTGTTCAGTGCCTGACCACCCTCCAGGGAAAGAACATTTTCCTTTAGAAGTCTCCAGTTCTAGAGCTTACAGGAGCAGCTTCTGTGTCAGGAAGGACCAAACTAATACTGCCTTAGAACAAAGAGATGGACCAGGTGATTTCTTAAATTCACTGCACTCCAATGAACTGAGAAGGTTTATGTTGCAATGACTTGCCCAGCTATAGAGAGAATCTGTTAAACAGAGGCACTTTTAAACTCTTAGTCATAGGGATTTATATTTCTTTAAGAAAATTGGGTTAGATGGGAACCTCCAAGTAAAACACTATTTATAAGGAGGGTCCAAAATAATCTCCACCGTTATACTGGGTCACTACTGGTTAAAGTGGAAACTAAATGGAGAAATTTAATGCGAAAGGTGATGTCTTATATCTTGACTAAAATTCTGTATTTTTTTTTTTCCTTCAGGATTAAGAGCAACATTGGAGAAATGGATCTTAGGGACATGGTTTAATAGTGGTCTTGGCACATGATCTTAAAGGTCTTCTCTAACCTAAATGATTCAAGGATTCTGCACATACTGCACCTACAAATATTTCTCTATTTCTCGATATTTAGATTAAGCTGACTGAATTACACATTTCATATGAGGGTGTTTTTTTCTTCCTACTATGTGAAATGTTGTTTTAGCCCTGTAAATTGTCAAGAAAAAACTTAACTATACACAGAATTTACTCAGTTAGCCTTGCCCTGATGTTATCTAAGATGGTATTCTCTAAAATTCCAATACAAAATAAACACATCGCAAGAAAGTAAATATATTCCTACAGTCTGCTGTATTTGCTAAACTGGTCTATTCTGTTTTGTAGAGGAACATTTGGAAATATACTTTGGAATGAAAGGAAGGAGTGTGATGTATGGTATATAGCAAAAGAAGAAGATTTTTTTTTCCAGTTCCTGCAGTTGTTAGGCTAAAAATAAACTGTGGAAATGATTATAGGGAAATTTTCACTGTACATATAAAATAATTATTTATATTTAATATTGGGCTACAGACATAGCAGTTAAAGTGCAATATCCATCATCACATCCACCATTTGCTTCAGATTTTGATGACCTCTTAGGAAATGTTGCATTTGAAATCTCTGAATAGAGCACTCAAGGAAAACCCAGTCAGCAAGGGAAAATGAGAATGTGAATGTGCTTATGAGCCATCCAAGTAATGCACTGCAAGACTGTCCTTGAAAAGCACAGAGAAAAGCCAAACACCTCTTTGCCTATTATCCATTACCATCTCTTTTTAATATCAAACACCTTTGCATTTCAATAGAAAGTGTTTTACTTCAACCTGGAAAACACTGAAAGATAACAAACACTTGTATACTACCACGTTTTGTAAACTTCATGCAATCACATTTAAAAACCAGAACAGTAATGGGAAAGCCAGTAATTTGGACTCATAAATTCAGTCTTTTCTAAGTCAATATTTTACCTTACCAGCAACAAGAGCAGATTTTACAAACTAGAAATAAATGTAATTTTTTGTAACTTACTGAGTTACCACACATTTCAGAAATATTTCCTCATATGAATGGGATGGAAATTTTAAGGAAGAAGTTTTCTACAGTGAGAGTGTATCCTGATTTTGGTTGGGATAGAGTTAATTTTCCACAATTTTGGATTTAGGATGAGAATAGTGTTGATAACACACCAACGTTTCAGTTGTTGCTGAGTAGTGTTTACTCTAAATCAAGCACTTTTCAGTGTCCCACCCTCTGCCAGAGAGCAGGAATACAAAAAGCTGGGAGGGAGCATGACCTGAACTGGCCAAAGGGATATTCCACACCACAGAATGTCACACCCAGTATAGAAACTGGGGGGGGAGTTGGCTGGGAGGGGCTGGACATTAGTCAGTGGGTGGTGAGCATTGCTTGTTTTGTGTAGTATAATAATAATCATAATAATCATAATAATAATAATGATGATGATGATGTCAACCACAACTTTGTATCTCAATCCACACAGTTTATTTTTTTCACCCCCATTTTCCTTCCCACCCCAGAAGGAGACACCAGGAGCCGTGTGGTGCTGAGTTACTGGCTGGGGTTAAACCACAACAGCTTTTTGGGATTGTTTTTCCTTGTATGCTCCCCTGCCTCTGGGGTCCAGGTAGATTTTCCATCCCACTTCCTCATCTCTTCTCCTTGGTCAAACAGGGACCACACTTGGTCCACACTTCCCTTCTCATAAATACTGGAAAACAGGCTGTAGGATTTGAAGGTTTTACCAGTAGGAACACCACAGAAGTTGGACTGATGCTCTGTCACGCCCCATATTTTAATCAGAAATAACTGCCAACCACCTCCCTGATGCACGAGAGACATTCCTAAACCACATCTGCACTGATGCATGTGGCAATTCAATGGGCTTTTAGCAGAGAAAAAGATATAGTTGTATAGTTTGGGTGTGGAGGAAGATCTACAAATATATGCTCTGCACTCCCTAATAGGAGCACAAGGTCTTTTCAATACTGGGACAGAATTTTTGATGAAGTGCCTGGTGGCGAATTTGAAATACTTGCCTGGGGGCCCCAAAGAGACATAATTCATTCCAGGAGCTAGAACAAATCTAGCTTCTGCATCCATTCCTCTAAAGTCATTATTGACCCAAGGGAAAATGCTAGCCTTAAGCAAGTTTTAATAAAGACTCTGGTGGAGTAGTTTCTGTAGCACTAAATGTGATAATGAGAAACAAGCCACTTAGCTGCAACAGACCCAGAGCCTGTATATAACCCAAAAGTCAGTTTTCTGAGGTTCTTGGGATTCCTTCCAAAGATGAAACAGGCATTCAAAAGAGATTTAATTACCTTGCTCGCCAATTTGTTACACAAAAATCAGTCAGGCTTAAATGGACCAATATTCTGCCTGTCCTATATGAGTGTAATTTATTTTAATACTGTTTCTGTGAAGTAAAAATATCCATGGACTAATCAAGTGTGGGTCAAAAATCAAGGTTTTTACTAAACCAATAAAAGCATGAACATCTAAATCTAAACACTGTTATGCTTTAGAATTTTTTTTTCCAATTTATTTTAAACAACAAATGTTTGTACTGTGACCACATGACCCAGCATGAAATAGGAAAAGTGATCCTACAGACTCTGGCAGACCGGAAGTTTCTTATGGAATTACTGAAAGTTCTCTAAGGATGAAGTAGGTAAATAACAAAACTTGCAAGTAGAATGTATTCTTTTGAAGTCAGATTTACATTTATTTTTTAAAAAAAAAACAACAAAAAGCTGTCTCTCACTCTGCCCCATTTTAACCACCAACCTCAAAATGAAACTTTGCTAGACACAGTGGAAGTGATTTGAAAATTAAACTACAGTCTTGATGCAGAGAGAGAGAGAAAGGACCCTTTGTGTGACTGTTATGATCCTTAGTCTCCAGCCCAGGCAGAGCAAGCACAATCTTTTGTGCCTGTGGTTGATGTCTGGCATTCACTCACAGAGAGATGCTTTGTTTTATGGCTTCAAA
This sequence comes from Calyptomena viridis, assembly GCA_013390005.1. NCBI lineage: Eukaryota > Metazoa > Chordata > Aves > Passeriformes > Eurylaimidae > Calyptomena > Calyptomena viridis. Next base: position 28,040 of record WEIV01000070.1, read on the forward strand.
TTCTACAGGCAACTATTGAAGTTGTGAAAGTCAGCGGAGGGAAAGGCAGAAATAGACTCCTCTGCGCTGCTGCTTTGGTGACACAACTGATGGGATGGAATAAAAAAGCACAAGGAAGAGAGGTTGAATACAGCAGGGCTTTGAGCAGGAGGGGCACTGCAGAATATTCTCATGGTTAATACCATGTAATAAACCCCTGCTCCTGCCCTCACCCAAGACAAGCTGCATCTTGGTACATCATTACCAAGATATATTTCTTCACAAGGAAATATAATTTACAAGTCTGGTTAAGTATTTAATGTCCACAGCAAAGATAAATAACTTTAGCATTAACCACTGGAAGATATGGACTATACATTTTACAGCCAAACCATCATACTTAAAGCCAGTATGCTGTATTTGAAGCCAGCCCATTCCTTTTTTCCACATAAAAAAGAAGTTTGGGGTAGTAATCCTTTTTATGAAAACTCCTAAAATACTTTTTAAAGTTATGGAGGAATCAGTGTGTGCTTTATGATCCAGGAGGATTGGTGCTTACAGGCCTTTTTTTCTTTCTTTCTTTTTGGTACTGTTTGAGGTGAAATCAGATACGATGTGGTGATTTCAATAAATGTAATATTGGCTCACGTTTCTGTGAAACTCGTAGCTATTTATATAGACATGATGCAGGAATGAGAGGGTGGGGGCACAGAAAATATTGCTGGTTTGAATGGAGATTAAATGTCAAGAAGACTGGAGTTGCCATCTACTGGAGTGTGCAACGAATGACAACTGCCATGCAAAACTGAAATTAAAGCATTAGTCACAGTAACAGTCCAGGTACACTGCACATGGCTCCACAGCTTAAAAAAAATTAAAATAAATATTATAAGATAAAACTCCAAAGACAAAGAATTATTATCCACTCGGTTTGTGAGAAGTCAGAAGATGCACAAGGAGGCTGTGTCAAACCAATCTTATTTGTCTGTGTCTTTTATCCACATTCTGCAATAGATGATATTTATCGCTTCTCATCAGAACACTGATAATTGCACTTGCCAGCTTCAAAAGCACAAACAATGTCGATGTGGAAAGGAGAGAATGGTAAATTCTTCAAAGATGAGAATCTCATCACCACTGCATTCTTAAACCACCACTTTTTAACACAAGATAATATTACGAAGTATCTTCAGTTGATGAAACACAGAAAAACACAACAAAAATCTTCTTAGAGCTGCTTATCATCAAAGACAGTATTCATATTCATTTTGCTGTTCAAATGATGCGTAATAAGTTCATACAAGTAAAAAAGTATTCAAGTATTCACTCCTGTGTTTGTAGATGATCCAAAGCAGAATTTTTATTTTCCACATACAGGTCTCGAATAACACCAATTATTTAGATAAGAAAGTTAATAGAATGAGTGTTTACAGCTGGACAGACAGGCAAACCAGACCTCCTCAGGGCAGTTCAGAGGGAAAAAGAAGGCAAAAATATCCTTAAAGGGCTGTGAATGAAATGCCACCAAATTAGGAAGAGACATGATGCTGATGACAGCCTGGAAATTCAGGGTATTTGCAGATATGAACAGATCATGACCCACCTCACCAGACCAAAACTATACACTGAGATTTTCTGAAAGCAGTTTTCTCATATTTAGTGAAGATGTTTATTAGTCTCTTATTAAACAGAGAGTATGAAGTGACTGGATAGAAGTATCTGACATGTGAACTGGGTTATTATGATTAATGGAGTTCATACATAAAGGGTTATTGCTCTGGAAAACGTCAGATTGAATAATTACTGGAATTACTCCCAAAGGGCTTTAGAAAATGTTCTGCCCAGTTTCAAGTCACGTTCTTATCACATTTTTCTTTTGACTAGAGGGTGATCTTTAATTGCAGTTTTAAGTAAAACAAGTCCTGTAAGCAATTCATTAAACACTATGAAAAATGATGTATTTCTCTAACAGTCCTTGAAAGTAGCTGTTACTTTTTATCCTCATCTCTAGGCAGTACAGCAAAATCAAATCAATAAATAAAATGGTTTAGTTCTGCCTTTGAAATAAAAAAGCACACTGTCTCTGTTTTCCATGCATCGAGTTAGGTGTAGAATATCCTGGAATTGATATATTGGAATATTACTGGCAATATTATTAAGATAAGTAGGAACAGATGATAGCATTATTTGGTCTCTTGGATTCCTTAAATCTAATCAGTATTTAATGGATACAATGGTGCCAGCAAATCCAGACAGTCAGAGAACACAGCTCAAAAGACTCTGAGCTGACTGTGTTTCAGGGAAGTATCCCAAGGTCAGCATTGCTTTGCAGTGCTGCAGATGCAGCCAGCAGGCTCCAGGGTCCTGCAGAGGGAGGGCCAAGGAAAAGCAGGGATGTATCAAAGGACAAACACTTTTATAACTGCTGTCAATATGATTTTCTTCAGGCTGAAGGTAAAGAAGCCAATACCCCCCGACTTCATCCCGCTGGCACTCGGGAAGCTTCTTCCCACTGCCTTTCAAGGTCTTCTGTTGCTCATGACCCTCATGACCCTCGTGGGTGATGAGAACAGCTATAGATGATTTCTGCTGGCCAAATGTCAGCGTATGGTCCAAGCTCATGGTGAAACAGGCTGCAGAAAGGGTGTAACCAAACCTCAGCTGTACAGAAACACATCTGGCAGCACTGCAGCTCACTAATTCTTGCCCAACAGTTGTTGCCTTCAACACCAAAACTGTGCTGATTATTATAATATCCATTATGGTTGGAGCCCCTCTGCTCTGGAGACAGGCTGAGAGAGTTGGGGCTGTTCAGTCTAGAGAAGAAAAGACTCCAGGGAGGCCTTAGAGCCCACTCCAGTGCCTAAGGGTGCTCCAAGAAAGTCCCTTTGGAAAAGGGCCTGGAGGGACAGGATAAAGGGGGAATGGCTTCACACCAACAAATGACTGGTTTAGATTAGATATTAGGAAGAAATTCTTGTTTATGGGGGTGGTGAGATCCTGGCACAGGTTGCTGTGGCTGCCCCATCCCTGGAAGTGTCCAAGGCCAGTCTGGATGGGGCTCTGAGTAACCTGGGATAGTGGAAGGTGTCCCTGCCCAAGGCAGGGGGTTGGAATGAGATGATCTTTGAGGTTCCTTCCAATCCAAACCATTCTGTGATTCTCTGATTAGGACATAGCAAAAGTTAGTCCATTCTGGGCATTATACAGGGATATAGACAAATCCTGAAATTAAAAAAAAACAAAAGCAAAACCAACTCTAGATGAAGGAAAAACAAGGGCACAAAACAAGTGAAAAAAACAATACACAATTAGAAGATGCAAAGTGAGGAACTGGACCCATAGTGCTGCTCCCAGGATGGACTTTTTGCATATTTGGCAATAACTGTTGTGATTTTATCACCTTTTATCCCCTACCTGCCACGGGCCCCTGTCGAGCAACACACACATGGTAACACCAGTAAAGATCTTGGGGGCTGAAGGAGGATGTCAGGGGAGACTTGGGAGCAGCTTCTCTGCCCAACATCCACACAACTGGGAGAAGAAGGGAACTCAGTGGGTACACAACGTTCTGTAGGACACAACTCCTTAGCCAGAGTTCACAGACCACCCCAAGGAGGTGGGTAGTCCAGGAGTTTCACACCAATGGTTTCCCACATTCTTAGGGTTGCTGCCAGGAACTTTACTGATGCAATCATGAAAAATGGTTATTCATCCACAGCCACGCGTGCATCCCACAGCATCCACTTCAACACACAAACACCTTTTCATAGACAAAAATCTCTGAATAATGGAGAAAGAAGTACAATATATCTTGAGCCACAGGCATTTCACAGATACTGACCTTTGGTTTTGATTTAGAGGCTCTAACTAAAAAAGCTTGGCTCTACACCAAATCTGAAGAAGAAAATCAAGCACACTCTTGTCAAATTATAATTAATTTGCACTACAAAAAAAAGAGCAGAAGTAAGCCAAGTGTTCTTTAAAAATGGTCTCTAGAATTCAAAACACTCCGTAAAACGTCCTGTATCTTGAAAAACTGGATGATGTTTTCCTGTCTTTTCAAGATGATTACACATCTTTCATTTAAAAAATTGCATCTTAGGAAACAATAAGCTCTTCATTTTACAGGAGTATTAAAGATTCAAAATTACAGCAGAAGAGGAAATATTATTCTGAAACATAGATGAAGTAAACCCTAAAGCTTTGTTACTATTTGCCCCATGAATCTTCTGTTTCATGTTTAAAACTATATATAATGGGAGGGTAATTTAGATTCATACTATTGTATGTATGTTGAGAAAACAGTTGGCACATTCTTTCTAAAACTTTTCAGGTAAATTCGGGTTCTTTAGATGTGTTATTAGAATTTGCTATACATTTCTTTACATTTATTAATTGTCAAGGGGTAACAAACTTTTGGTTACTTCACGTTTCTTCCTTTTAAGACATAAAAAGTCTTCAAAATACATTGATACAAAACCAAGTAAGAGTCAGGAACGCATATTTCAAAGACAACCATTGAATTTCACAAAATTAAATTAGCTGTTGAGCAAAGCTGGGTTTCTAAGATTACACATACACCACACATAAACCTCCTCCACCACAAGAAACTGTTCAGTAAAACCTCAGTATTTTTAAGTTGGTTTAAAAAAAGAAGGTCAGGTTATTCTCTTTTTTTTTTCTTTTGTTATGCCTTTAAATATGTCCTTCTGAGACTCCTGACCCATGATTATTTCTCTTAGACATTACATCAGTTGCAAATAAAACGTAATGAAACCATAAATATTTCAGGTAGTCAACAAACCGTCGTCTTTGGGCTTGCAAAAATCACAATGCCTTCTATCTGAAATACGAGTCTTCAACCTGGTTTCTGCATTATTAATTCTGTGTATGAGCTAATGATCCAGAGTCCCTTTAATCTCCCTGTAAAATGCAATACACACGCACCCAGGATTTCAGCACACTTCAGCCTTAGTTTTCCCTTCAGATTATGGATATCAGCAGAGCAGAAGGACGAAAAACCAAAAATCCTGCCTTCTCTCTCTGCCAAAATTCACCAAGAAGCAACATAACTGAGGATAATACAATTTGCCAAAGATGAGATTGTAGGTGAGATTCATGGCAAGTGCTCTGCTATGACCTGACATCCTTCTCCACGACTGCACGACTTCATTTATGTTGTTCAGCTCCTCAGTAAATCCAGGAGTCACATCTAAGAACATTCCAAAATATATTATTTACAGGTAATATTTTCCAAAAGCAGAGTTTCTCTGTAAAACACCTCCTTTGCATGTACTGATAGGTCAAGGGAGAATGGGCTCAAACTGAAACAAAGTAGGTTTAGGAAGAAATTCTTGACTGTGAGGGTGGGGAGGCCCTGGCACAGGTTGGGCAGAGAAGCTGTGGCTGCCCCATCCCTGGAAGTGTCCAAGGTCAGGTTGGAGCAACCTGGGAGAGTGGAAGGTGTCCCTGCTCATGGCAGGGGGTGGAAGAGAATCATAGATATATCACAGAATTATCAAGGTTGGAAAAGACCTTCGAGATCATCTCAAAGGATGGTCTGTATGGTCCCTTCCAAACTCAAACTATTCTGGGATTTTAAGATTCTATTTTTCTCTGGAATGAATTCAAATGGTATCCTATGTGATGGAACAGGACTCAACAGAAGCCTTTATTCAATTTCAAAATACTAGCACTGAAATATTTCTTGAAATATTTCTTGAAATGATGTATTCACAAAGGCCAGCTTAAAGTTTTTCTGTCTTTTCTGATTGTGCTTTAAAATACATTTGGAAAGGAGCAAAAGAAATGGATTAAGAGCAACTGATTGTCTAATGCTGAGGAGAACAGATTTTCTGCTCTGGGAAAATCTTCCAAGAGCAGTTCATCTATTTGTAAGAAGACTTTCCAGAAGATCCAGAAGACTGCCAGGAACAGCTTTTAACTTGTTCATCACAGCTTTCATAATTGATTTCATAAACTCCTTTCAATTTTCTCTACTTCCAGCACCTTGGAAATCTAAAAAGTGTTTATTGCCCCTAAATTTTTGTCACTGGTTAAAAAGAGTGAACATTTTTGCATCAGAAGGGCTGTCCCAACATAAGACGAGTGACTTCTCTACAGCCTGGCTAAATCTGAAACCCCAGGTGAGACTCTCTGAGCACCACAAGTTAAACTGGAGAAGGACAAAAAATTCTGGCAAGTCAAAATTCTGGACACTTGATGATCTTAGGAACATAATCAGGTTAATCACAGGGGGGATGTTTTACAGTCCTAATCAACCCTGCTATTCTGTCACTTTGTAGTGTATTCATGGTTGAACCACCATCCAATGTCTCTCCAGCCCAATGAATCTGAGTAAATACACCAAGAAAAAATAACCAACCGACCTGAGATGCAATAGTGTCACCAGCTATTTTGGAGTAGCTATATCCATATAAGAACAGAATCCTTTCAGTCAAAACAAGTCTTAAAGCACAAATAAAGGACCATTTAGCACTAGAGTTTATAAATAATAACTCTTGCAGATGAACTATCAGCTGTAGTCAAGGGCAAAGTAGGTGTATTCAAATGTGGGGGTAAGCTGTGGCCCTCTTTGCTCTTAAAATAATTGAAAATTAATTACAGTTCATTTCCTGGCACCTCCAGAAATACTTGAGAAGGTCTTGAGACAAACCTTTCTGGAGTGTCTTGCTTAGCACTTCTGAAGTTGGAACTAATTGATTTCCAATTAAAATGTCAAACTAAAAACAATTGCTAATCATTGCACTCCACATGTGCTTCCTCCAAGACTTCCCAAGACATTTTTAGAGATATAAATTAGCAAGAGTTCATCAAAACCCAAGGTTTAAATTTTCACTTTCCCTGTAAACCAGGAATTCCACCAACCTGGTCACTCGATGCCAACACACCAGTCTTTGCTTAACCAGGATGTTGTGAGATCTTCAGCAATGTGTTGATTAAACACAAAAGGATACTTTAATTTGTTGTCTTGTTTCCATTACACCTGGACATCCAGAGCCAATAACACTGTCTAGAGCTTTCACATCACATCCAGAACTCCACAATTTCACAGACACTTAAGAGAGTCAGTAACTCTTTAGATTATTCGAGCAGTCTACCAGTAATGAATGGAAGAGACATTTCCTCTTACTACTGACATTTTTCCTAAAAATGGACATTTCTGCACTGCCTTGACAATTCTGCATGAGTCTCTTCTGTGAGTGACTTCACAGAGTTATGCACAACAACCTGTGATTGAATGTGGATGATGAGGGTGGAATAACTGCAAGGAGACAGAAAGGTGTTTATCACCTTGTCAAAAACAATAAGGTCATTTATATAAGACTATATATTATTTAAAGGTAGTAACTAATCTGTAAAGCACAGTAAGAATTTAATGACATGTGGAGACAGTAGGTCTTTTGGTCAAAATCTTGTAAAATATAATGCACTTTTATATCTATTAAAAGAGACATATAATATAGGTCCTGGACTTCTTATCAGCTGAATCCTAAATTCTACACAGAAGGGGCAGCCAATAAATGTCCAGGATGACCAAGACAGAAATACCAGAGAAATAACAGCTTTAGTTTGCCTTACTTTGAGTCACGTCCTTTTCTTTCCTTTTGTGTTTTTAAATGTTTCCTTTATACAAAATGCCATGGTTCAGCACACTCGAAAATTAAAGACTACCAAAGATCAAGGTCTGAGTCCTTCCATTCATGAAAGGAAATTAAAATCACCACTAAAAGCCCCATTTTTTATTATTCTGATATAAACCACTCAGAAAATACCAGAAGGAAGAAACTTACTCAGTATTTAATATACTGATTTGTCTTCTGGTATTTTGTTGGTGAACTTCTTAAAAGAGGTATATATGTAGAGTTAGACATCAGTGGCCAGATTCTGATCTTATTCCTTCTGTCCCAACCCCACCTGTCCTGCATTGCAAATTAAGGCAAGGTAAATATCTAGGCACAAACAGTAATGGAATATACAAGGAATTAGTCAGAATGAAATGATTCTGAGACCAGTTGAATTATATGGGACATTTAATGGTTGGACTGGATGATCTTTAAGGTCTTTTCTAATCTTAATGATTCTGTGATGAAGCTGAAAACAATAATAGACAAATGTACACTGAATACACTGAAAGATACTTTCCTTTTTCAGCCTGACCAATTCTGACAATTACTGGAGGGTGTTGCCAGTGGATTACACCTGTCATGACTAGAAGAAGTAGCTTCCCACTTAAACTTTTAAAACTTTATTCACGTTATTCTTCTGTAACCTACTTTACATTGATTTAATCGAGCTCCCTTAAACACATACAAACTTACTTTGTCATTCTTAAAATGTTTTATAATAGCACATTTAATAACGCTAATTTAAACCTGCTAATTTATAGAGACTTGCCAGAGGCTTTGAAACATCACAAAATGTGTAAACTTAACAGTTTGGCTGTGATAACAGCTCAGACAGTGGAAATTAAGCCCTTTGCATTACAATCATGTTCAAAGTGGATTCCTAGTTTTATTGCAAAAAAAAGTACATTGCAAATATATAGTAGAAAACCAATTTACAAAAGATACTTCAGGCTGAGACAGGCATTCACTCAAGTTTGGCTTTTCAGATCCAGGTGCCCCAATTCTTGAATTTGGTCACTTCAGCACAGCCTCAAACATACGCTGAGGTCTCTCATTTTAAAGATTACCTGGATTCTTTTCTACAGCCAAATTTTGGACAAGTAGGAGCAGAGTTTCTCGTTCAATACACCTCTGTCAGAGCTTTGAGATAGTGTGCTTAGGGCCATTAATTCTGGGTCCCTAATTCTAGTTGTCAGTCTCCCAGCTGATGCTATATAGGTTTGCTACTGTCTGCTCTAATTTCTACCTTTGAAAACCAAATGATAATGGATTATATGCCAGTGTGGGAATAGGCACATTGGGTAGGATCCAAGCTGTATCCCAGGTGATAGCAAGAAGCAGCAGTGAAAAAAAATATTCAGCTCTTCACTGATGCATCAAGGAGTTTAATTTCTACTAGAGGAATTCTTCACTTTATACATAACATTTAAATGGTAACTAAGTGATCATTATCATCATTTGATTTGCAGAAAATGGCAGCTTTCCTTGAAGATATAACTGAAATTTTTAGGGCTAATGCTGCAGATTTCTCCCTGAATTTTTATATGGGTGAAGGCATTAAGACTTCCCCCATGAAGACTCATAGGGTTGCAGATTTTTAAGGGACACAACCTCATTGCTTTGAAGTTTTTTTCAGGATCTGTAAAGTTCAACCCATCTTTGAATTTATTTTTTTTCCTCCTAATTGCATCAAAGTATTCATCAATCAATCTGGAATACATTCTCAGATGAGGGTTTTTTCAGTCTCTCCTGCTTCAATGCTCTTTCTGTTGGTTCTGTCATTGCTTTGCTTCCTGCTTTTGTGTACCAAGAAACAGAATTAAGGTGTACTGCAACCAGTGGACACTTGCATAAACAGCCTGCTTTGAATAAAACAGCATGATCTTGGGAGAGGAAAACCACCTTCAGCTTTGCTGCCTGAATGCTAAAACACAGATGAGGTTCATGTACTATGAAAGCATCACATTTTTGCTTTGAGACCACCGAGATGTTGTGAAGAGCAGCAAAATGTAAATAAACTGAACAGGGAGCATAAAAGCACATTGATTCTCAGGTTCTGAAACCACAGCTGAAGTGGTTTATATTTGTAATTTATTTAAGACTGTTTTTGGCAAATACATTAGTAATGAATCTCCTACACACATTTTTATGCACGAGAGCTTTAAGTTTGCCAGGACCTCTGTAAAGCAACTTTTACTGCATCAAATTACTGCATTCCTTGATCTCTCCCAGCACACACTCCCAGCAGTCAGCCACACTCAAACACAACGATCAGCTCTCTAACAGATACTTCCAATACAAGAGTTAAAAAAAAATAATACAGCTGTGAAAAAAGAAATCAAATACGAGTTTTGCCCTGTCCCTCCAGCATTTTGCACCCAATGTTGACTTAAAATTAGCACGTTCTTCCGAAATACTTGTATTTCCATGTGAAACTTCTTCATTGAGAATTGATGCAGAATTGGGAGCTGTCAGCTCTCACCACATTCACCAGCACACAGGCTCGAGATGCTATTTCATAATAAGAAAAGATGGCCAGCATTTTCCTGACAGAAGTACGATACATTTTTCAGTCAGTAAAAATTAGAGAACTCATTGTCAATGCACTTCCCATAGAGAACAAGGACTGGAAATTATCAGGCAAAGATTTTTTTCCTTTGGTGCACGGAACAAAAACCAGAACAATCTGAAAAACTTATTAACTAATGGGGTTTGAAACCCCTTCTTTGCATGCTGCCGACACACTCACAGCAACCTATACATTGATCTTATTCCAAAAGCACAGTAATCTTCATGCTGCAAGAATTCTAGTTTTGTGTGCCATAGCATACACTGCAAAGAAAAAGAAAAAAGCCTTTAGGAAAGGCATGTGCTGAACACACAAAATATGCAGGATGGAAAAAGACCAAATGTAATTAAAGCTTATATGAAACGAGACATTCCTATTTGCAGAGCTCTGGCTGCATTTCTATGAGAAAGAATGCACAGAATTTCAAATCATGCTCTATTTAGACAATGTCAGAAGAAANTTAGAGAGAAAAAGCAATCCAAAGAGACCAGTTTACATATTCCTTTCCAAACCAAGAAATCAAGTCTCTCCCTCTCCCGGCTAATAGCTTATAAATTCAGACTTTAAACAAAAGCACCAAAAGAATAAAAAAAAAAAAGAAGAATCCTAATTCTCAAGCTTCCTACTTAGCACTGCCTCGCTTTTGATGATTTGTGCGGCTGTGTGTGCGTGCCTGTTTGAGAAATGGCGAGATAGGCTTAAAGTATTTTCCATTTCATCAAAGAGCATATATTACTTTCCTGGTTCGCTCCGATGTTGGTTTTATGCCCACCCCTTTTCAATCTGCCCATGTCTGAGATGCACAGTGCAGGCGTACAATCATGAGCAGCTTACGACACTCAGTGAACACTGGGTGCCTCTGCATGCTCTAGCAACATACTGCTCAGCTGAAGGGAAGGGATTCTTGCTGTCTCTCTCTGCTCTAAGCATCACCTAACAAGCAAAGCGAACAAAGAATGGGAAATAAAGCAACCCTTAGCCGGTCAGTGAATGAATGGTAACCTCTCTCTGGAGTAAAGGTTGTGCCGGTCAATGGTCGTTGCAAATGATGGACATTAAACAGATTGACAAATCCTGTGGAGTCGTTAGTAAAGAGTTTGGAGTTTTTTTCACGCCACAGTGTTAACTGCAGAGGAAAAGACAGAGGGAGAAGGAGAAGATCAAGCTCATGTACATAGTTCTGAAACTTGCAGGTCCTAGGAGGCAGCTCAAAAGCTAGCTGGACAAGCCTTTCGCTCGTTGAGCAGAAGCGAAGTGAGACATTGTGAGCTTGCCAGCCTTGCACAACATTGAAAGGGACTGAATTTGTAGCACAGAGGGGTCTTTTTTAGCTCTGCATATAATTAGTCCAAACACAAAGGAAGCAACTGAATGGAGGTTGTCACTCTCTGGAAAAGGGTGGGTAAGACACTTTTTAATTAAATTCTTTCATGAAGAAAGATTTTTTTTTTCCTTTGCTGCAGCATTTAACATGAACAAAATCACTATCATTTTACCTTTGAATGTCTGTGAACTTTAATGCTGCACAGCTCCTGCATGCTGTAAAGTGAAATATTTGCCTCTGTGTTTGTTCTGTTTGCTGTTTTGCTTTGGTTTTCGGGCTTCGTTTCGTTGGTCAGCTTTTTTTTTTTTTCCCTTAAATAAAATATGATGTAGAATTTGAAAAGATTCAATGGACATTCTCAAGCATATTTGGAAATATTCTTGCTAATGGATTTCCTTCTTATCGGTCTCTGTTTAAACTGGCTGCTGAGGAAGCCCCCGGGGTTGATATTGTGTACGTTGGGTATCTTTTCTAAAATGCTTCCAGCTGTGAATAGTGGGTGTCCACAGCTCTGTCGGTGTGAGGGCAGGCTTTTGTACTGTGAATCACTGAATCTTACAGAGATGCCTCGCAACCTGTCGGGCATGATGGGCTTGTCTCTGCGGTACAACAGCCTTTCAGAGCTGCATGATGGACAGTTCACAGGGTTAATGCAGCTCACGTGGCTCTATCTGGATCACAATCACATTTGCTCAGTGGAGGGGAATGCCTTTCAAAAATTGCGGCGAGTTAAAGAGCTCACCCTGAGTTCCAACAAAATAACCCAACTGCCCAACACCACTTTCCGCCCCATGCCAAACTTGCGCAGTGTGGATTTATCATACAACAACCTACAGTCTTTGGAGCCCGACCTGTTCCACGGGCTGAGGAAACTGACAACTTTGCACATGCGGTCGAACGCCATCAAGTTCGTGCCAGTGAGAATTTTTCAGGACTGTCGCAGCCTGAAGTTTCTAGACATAGGATACAATCAGTTAAAGAGCCTGGCTCGAAACTCTTTTGCAGGCTTGTTCAAACTCACTGAGCTGCATCTCGAGCACAATGACTTGGTGAAAGTGAATTTAGCCCATTTTCCCAGGCTCATCTCCCTGCACTCTCTCTGCTTGCGAAGGAATAAAGTTACCATCGTAGTAAACACTTTGGACTGGATATGGCAACTGGAAAAGATGGATCTCTCCGGCAACGAAATCGAATACATCGAACCTCACGTTTTCGAAAGTGTACCTCATCTCAAGTCCCTGCAGCTGGACTCCAACCGGCTGACCTACATCGACTCCCGGGTCCTCGACTCCTGGAAGTCCCTCACTAGCATCAGCCTTTCCGCCAACGCCTGGGATTGCAGCCGGAACGTTTGCGCCCTGGCCTCCTGGCTGAGCAACTTCCAGGGTCGCTACGACAGCAACCTGCTCTGTGCCACCCCCGAGTACGCGCAGGGCGAGGATGTTTTGGACGCGGTGTACGCCTTCCACTTGTGTGAAGACGCAGACCCCACGAGTGTTAACACCTTCTCCCCGGTGACCAACAACAGCGACCAAACGTTCGGCTACGGCTCTGCCACCGCCACCTACGACGTGCAGGACGGCGATGAGGACCGAACGACGTACGCCGTCACCATCACCATGCCCGGCGAGAACTCCGAGAACGCCGTGCAGATTCACAAGGTGGTGACGGGCACCATGGCACTGATTTTTTCCTTCCTCATCGTGGTTTTAGTGTTGTACGTCTCCTGGAAGTGCTTTCCAGCCGGCTTAAGGCAACTAAGACAGTGCTTTGTCACACAGCGCAGGAAGCAGAAGCAAAAACAGACCATGCACCAAATGGCTGCCATGTCAGCCCAGGAGTATTATGTTGATTACAAACCCAACCACATTGAGGGAGCCCTGGTGATCATTAATGAGTACGGATCTTGTTCCTGTCACCAGCAGCCAGCGAGGGAATGCGAGGTGTGATTTTCCTTGTGGGATTTAAACAGTGTGCAACCAAATAACAGCGTGCAGGCAGACAGTGGCACGGGGTGGGGGGGGTTGCTGGGCTTTGCTGGTGATTTCTGACGTGCACCTCTGCCCAAATTGTTAAGGGGGGCTGTCCGAGAGACTTGATATTTTAGCTTTATCGTGTCTTAAAAACCTTCAGGACAGCCAATCTTAAGGTTTCATATGCTAATACTCCCTTTGAAGATCTGTCAATATTCAGGAATCTGAGAGTGTAAAAAGGTACCAACTATTGATCTTTTGTAAACTAAGAAAACTGTTTAAAATAAAAAAAAATAGCATTTACAGTTTTTACAGACTGGTGTATATTACATGAATGGTTCCCTGTATACAAAATGCAACAGTTTAACCTCTTTTTTCTCTCATGCTGAGTGTTGAAATGAAAGTCGAGGAGCTAAGAAGCCACATAAAATACAAAGCTTAAAATTGCCCAGATGGCTTCCCATTGTAATTAGCACACATTCATGTACATCATGTTGCTGAAGATATGAAGCATGACACTGGAATTCTATTTTTGTTAATGTGCTACCTGTGACTGGATGTCAGTACAACAAGGAGCCGGTGCACCTCAGAAGGCTAAAGTTTTGATCGTGTCCCTGGGACAGAATTTCTGAGGGTTTTTAAGTACAGCTCACTTGTTAGTTGCTGTAAGATCCATAAAAACTGCATCATAATCAACCCCTAAAAGTATTTTGTATCAAAACTGAATATCTTGCAAAGCCTTCCTAAAAAAACAACCAACAAAACCCAAAAGAGTGAAACACTGCATCAGAATTTTCATTAATACGAAAAAAGACCAAAAAAACCCCCACTAAATTTAAGGATTTTTGATAACATTTCCCACTTTTATGCTTGTTTTGAGCTATGTCAAGAGCAAAGAACCCCTTGTTTTGTGCCTCCTTGAATGGAGAAGAGCAAAAGCTATTTTGGTCTCGGTGGTGAAACCTGTGTGTCTCTCAAGAGCCAAACCACTGTCGGGGGAAAACAGAGAGGCATTAGATCCTACTTCTGGGTCTTGTAGTAAACTGCTGGCAAAGCCCAGCTCATGCCCCTCCCTTTCACCATCAGCCTTCACTAACAAAACAACCCCCAAATCTCTGCAGAGGCTGAAAGCAGAAGAACCCTCCTTAGTAATGACTGATAAATGGAATTGATGGATATAAAACAGTGATTTCATAATGTAGAATCACACAGCTGTTTTACTTGACTGCCCTTAAATAAAGGCTTCCTTTCCTTGTATTTTGGATTTTTCATTCCAGTATGTGAACAACCTACCAATTGATCTTTTCACCAACTCCTCTCATACTAATTGACAATGAGGGAGTTTTATAACGCCAGGCAGAGCATCTTGAATTTTTTTTCCTATAGCATTACATGGGAATAAAATGTTAAGGATAATGAACTGGGTGACATTTCTATGCTTGGTACACGTTTCTCTATCCTCAGGTTACCACCAATAGAGGAACAATTCTGAATTCTTACATGTATTTTAATGTAACACAGGGTTTTTCCCTTTTTTATAGCATCGAAGTGCCACCTACTCTTACAAGGCTACATCAGCTTATAAAGCAGAAAACAGGCACAGAATAAATTGTTTTTCTGCATAGCAGGTTTTAGCCATTAATTTTGAATGTAAAGAGTGACTTTTATATTTTTTTTCTGACTGACACTGTTTTTAAGGAGTCAGAACTTACTTTCCTCTATTTGGTGCATCTCATCCTGTGTAATATTAAACACAGCAATAGTCTCATTGAACAAAAATTTTGATTAAAAGGCTATGTCATCTGTGAAAGCAATGAGATTATGTACTAGGACAGGATTGTTTCACAGAAAAATTCATGAAAATCAACTGCTTTTTCACTAAAGTCACTGAAAATTCAACACAGCTTTCAAAGCCAGAACTGTTAAAACCAGGTTTTTCTCTCTCTAAGCAAAGGCACATTTCTCTTCCTGTAGCACAAACCCACAAGGGCCTGATCTATCCTGAAACTCCTGAGTGACTCGAGGGGTTGAGTGTCCATGTACAAACCTAACAAGGAGGGCAGAGAGAAGGTACAGTCCCTTGGCTCTTTGGGTGCCTGATCACGTTTTAAGCAAAAATACTTTA
This sequence comes from Calyptomena viridis, assembly GCA_013390005.1. Taxonomy (NCBI): domain Eukaryota; kingdom Metazoa; phylum Chordata; class Aves; order Passeriformes; family Eurylaimidae; genus Calyptomena; species Calyptomena viridis. The sequence goes on from WEIV01000070.1 coordinate 43,662, forward strand.
TGCCATGCTAAGTGAGGGACAACCTAAATCCACTTTCTCCATTAAAATCAATAAGGACTTTAACTGTGAAAAACTGGCTCTCTAACTTTGGACTAGGCTCTGTGTGCCTCCAATTCACGTGCAGCACTGCAGGCACCAGGGCTAATTACAACTAGTTGTCAGGAAGCTTCCAAAATCAACCAAGATTGTTAAAATATTGTCTGTACATGGTAAAAATTTTAAGAAAAACAAAAGAACTGGCTTTATTTCTCTAATGACCCCCTGTTACCACAAGGAAATGGATTAGTGCAGTCATGGCTTTGCCCCTGTAAATCTGAGACAAGACTAAACAATCATCCCGTGGTTGTATTTCGATGTATTTTTAGCATATTTGTGGGTTGTATTTGAAACACACGAGCGATTGCACCCCTCTGGAGTTGTTCCTGCTGTTTATTGGTGTTAGCAACCTCCAGCCACGTTTGCAAAGACGTGAGCAATTCCACCTTTGGAATTTATTCACCTCTGTGCTTCATGCATCTTGCACTGACAGCTCAGGTAAACTGAGCAGAGCATTTTCCTTTAAAGGTGCAGTGATTCCCTAAGTGAGAGCTGATTTTGGTGTTGCCTGTTGCCATTTCTCCCAAAGAGAGGTGATGGCCACCAGTGACTTGTCACCCTGAGCAGGATGATGGATGGATCCTCCACGTAGAGCACAGCACTTATGACATGATGTACTTCAAAAGCCACATGCAGAAATCTTTTCTAAGGGTAATCCCTTCTAGAGACAACCTCCTAAAGATCCCCAGAGGATATCTGGAGATCTCTGAATATTTACCTGTGAAAAGAGGGGTGTCACTGCTGTCACATGGCACGAAGGCAATGCACAGGGTGCCCACATCTAGTCTGAAAGTTTACATGAAATATATGTGGGTAATAAAGAAATAAAAGAGCCAGTATGTCATCTCAATCCAGCTATTGCAAATCCAGTTGTTCATCCTGCTCCAGGCTATTTCCATTGGTATATATGAGAGTTATTATATTTGTATTGCATTTATAGCAACTGCAAGGACAAGTTTTCCCTAATTCTTTCTTCCAAATTTTGTGTTCAACAACTGTCCAGAGATAAGTCATTCCTTCTCTTTAATGTCCTTATTCTGGCTTATTAAATGGCTCCAAATTCAAAAGGAAGAAGAAAAAAAAAAAAAAGGTGCTTTTGGGGTTAGTTGTGACAGTGTTTTGTCCAAGAGATGCTTGGGGAATGTCAATGGAAGGAAAATATTTTAAATATTCCCTTTTTAATGTTCCACTTAATGAGACTAATCTCCCTTTTATAATTAGGTAATTAGCATTTTTTTCTTTATATTTAACTGTGTTTTTACACACAAGACAGGTGAAAGGCAAGCAAAAGAACTACCTTTTTTGAAGCTGGTTAACAGTACCAATGTTATAGATCTCTAATATGCAATCTCTTGCTGCTAACATCAATACCCACTCACAGTGCACCCAGTGCTGAAGGAACTGTTGCTGTGTATGCTTTGAATGTATATAAGGGATGATTTATTTTCCTTTCTGTCTTTTTTTTTTCCCTTCCTTTCTGTACTACTTAAAAAAAAAAATTATATGAAACCACAGAATCAATGCTAATGTACCACATTCTGTTTCTGGCCTGAAAATATAAAATACAAAGAAATTCTGTGTTAAAGCTGCAAATTCCCTCCTTTACCACACTGTCTGGGTACTGCAGGGGGTTAGACCAAGGGATTGCCCCTTCCCCTGTGGTGACAGCAAAAGCTGAGGATGCAGCCCCACATCTGGGTCAGAGCTCTTTGCATACCTGTGCCAGAGACCACTAATCATACCTGAGGATATTTTTGTATGCTTTAATATTTTCTGTATGTTTTTATGGCTAAGGTATGGAGGGGTAGTTGAAATGGGTCTATTGGATCATTTTCTTTGGTTCTGATAAAAAAAAACACCTCATTTGCTATTCAGATGGACTAAATTTGTTCCTTGTGTGTGTCTCATTCTGCATTAACAGCAAAAGGACTCTCTGAATCCCTTTCCCCTCCCCAGCTTCTTTAATGGTATTCAGAATGGCAAATAAGGAGTATTTAATGAGGAAGCCTATTTCTAGTGCTATAACAATAATAGCAGTAATAATAATGAAATTAAGAGGAGACAAAAGATAAGAGAAAAACCTGGAGTAACGACAACTAAATCAGAGTGTTTCTGGATTCCTTTGCTTTGCTTTAGATAAAGATGGTTAATCTAAAGAACCAGCACAGATGAAAAACCAAGACTGAGGGTGGGTGGAGAGAGCAGTTTTAAAAACTGTGCAAGCAGGGATGAAACAGCTTCTGCAAAGGAGGGTACAACACTAAATAGCTTCATTCAGCAAGGGAGAGAAAAGGGAAGGGTGAAGGGACGGGATGAAAGAGAAGAACTGTGAGAAGGCAAGGGGACCACTGTGCACACATGGGAAATGAGATTTCTCAGTGTCATAACACTCAGTGCCTTCCCCTCCCACGTCAGGGCTGTGGCAAGGACAACAGCAGAGATTGAAGAAAGATACCCAGCATCTCTCTCTCTCTGCCTGTCTTTCCAAACTCAGTCACACACTCTCCCCCCACAGAAGCACAGACGGACACACTTCCCCAAACACACGTGCCCACAGCCCTGTCATTTCCTCTGCCACCTCCCTGTTCCCCGGGAGCACAATGCCCCCCTCATCCATCACCGGGTTTGCTCAGCTCCAGCACTGTGCTTCTGCCACGAATTTTTTTGGCTGCATTTCTTAGCTATCCTAGCCACAGTTCACCACAGGCTTTCTAGAAAATCTGACTTTTCTACCCCATTTTTTTTTTTGTTTAAAGAAAACCTTATCATCTAGAGAGATGGGTGATCTTGAGTTATGGCAGATTCTCCTGCTAATTATATCTATACTCATATTCAGCTTTCACATTCACAGCCATTATGACAAACAGAACTGAGATACTTTTGCTGTGTTCAATTTGCCATTATGCACCAAGGTTATACTCTTCCTTGACCTGCTCGACCCAATCTAATATTAACAAATTGAGCATTTATATGGGTTCCTTTCCAAGCATGAAGTTGATTAGGAATTTAGGAAATGCTGGTGATTTAAAGATTAACCTTTCATATAATTACTGACATAAACCAGAGCTATTAAGGTATTAGAAACAACTATTCAGAAAATATTCTACATTAAAAAAAAAAAAAAAGTCACATTTTGAGCCATGTGAAAGACTTTCCATACCAGCCAATTTTTTTTTTTTTTTTAACAGCAGAAAAACCTGGTGAAAGGAAAGGAGTAAGCACAGCCTACCTCTAAAGTTATGTAGAGGAAAGCAAAGCTATAAAAATAATACAGAAACCAAGCAACAGTCTTCTGCTGGCAAGACACAGCTTGTAATTGGGTGGGTGGCTGTGAAGAGCCAAGATGAATGCTGCAGAGCACTGTAATTTTATTGCACTGTGTCTGCTCTAAAGTGAACATATTTGCAATGAAATCTGTATTTCCGTGAGAACAGGGCAATTGTTTCTTGTTATAAAGATAACGTCACTTGTTGGCATTCAATTCAGACACAATTCTTCAGCCTTTAAAGCAATTACTGTTTTTATTTGCCTTTGCTGGGGGGATACTTGGGGGAGACAGTCAAATGGAACAGGCTGCACTGAAAGGGGTTTGAGCCCGAAGTCCCAGATTTGCATTACAAGAGAGGAAATTCAGTTTAAAATAAACACCAGCTTTCCACCTTTTCCTCCATTTCTTCTCTTCCTAAAAATCCAAATATCACTTCTAAAAGTCAGACACAGCCAGATAAAAGATAATATTATGTGTGTCTGTGCTTAGCAAACATCACCTACTATTCTGCTAAGGCACTTTTATTTTAAATCATTTCACTGCTCTCATGTTCTTCGCATCCTCACCAGACACAGTAACTACTGCCAGGAAGATGTCTTTCAACATGGGTGCTATGGGAACATGACCAATTCCCTTCAATTTCTGAGCTAACAAAGCCTAAATCCAAGATTTCAAAGGTAATAGGTAAGTAGAAAAATTCATCACTGAATTATCATTTTTAACAGAGCAAACTTCTCTGACTGAGAAGTTGTTAATTTATTATTAACTTTATTCTGCCCCTTTTGGCTTCACCCTTCCCCTAATAGCAAAATGACACCAGAGAGAGGGCTAGAAATTTTCCTTTTTAGTAAAATCTGAGACTTAATATGCACGAACACACCAAACTGATTTAAGGGCTGATCCAGTGAAGGCAAAGCAGCTTCTCTATAGCAGATCTGCCTGTAGTGGCACACCTCTGTACCCTAGTGGTTACAGTAAGGCATGAGCAAACATCCTCCTCACAGCTGGGGGACTGAAAACAGCTTTCTGAATACCTTCTAAAAGATATACTTTTCCTATCATTTTTCTCTCTTCTCACCCATTCTCCCATTTTTCATTCCCAGAACCTCACAGGCAGGGAGAATTAAAAGCAAGGAGGGGGAGGAGGAAGAGGAAACCTCTGAAAATCCCAACGTAAGCAGCAAGAACAGTCCACAGCTACTGAATTCCAGAGGTTTTGGTTCTTTTCACAGCTGTCAGCCCTGTGAAACACATCTGCTATCAATCCTCTTTGCAAGATGAGAGGTAAAGTGAGCTCCCAGGAGTAAACCTGGATCTGTCTCCTTGGTTCAGTGCCTCCCTGACAGCCTGGCTCGCTAAGAGAGCCTGGTAAATATTAAAGAATGTTAAAAATAATGAGAGAAACCACTGGGGCATTTTTCCCACCTTATTTTTTTTTCTTTTTATTTTCCAACTTGGCTCCGTACTAAAGTTTATCTTCACAGAATCTGATCTAGATTATTTCCCAAAGCAATTTTTTTCAACAGCAAACAGAAACCTGTGGCTGCTGCTAAAAGGTTTGCTGAAGAGGCCACTGCATGTCAAATGTTTACCTTAATTTCATGTATATGTCACTCCACATTGGACATTCTGTGTTTCTTTACCAACATATGCAGCTGCCTCATCTTCCCAAACCTTGCCCTTGCACCTTAACTACCTTTACAAATAGCCCAAAACCCATTGCTACTGCCAGATCGAATTCCCAAACAATAAATGGATGTCATGAATTTATTATATAATTGCTGTAGTCTAATAAATTGAATGTGAATCCTATGGCCTGAAAGACAAAGAAATCATGGAGAAAATAAAAAACCCACAAAACAAAAAAACACTGTGTGGGACAGTGCTTGAGCTTGAGGAAGGTGGAGGGCACGGAGTATCAGCTGAAAAAGAAGATGAATTACATGGGATAGAGGAAATCTGCCAAAAAATAAAGGGGAAAATTATAAAGGGGACATTGGCCATAAGAGAATAATCAGAGTGAGATTTAGGTGACAACCAAGACAGGAGAACCTCATCAAGAGACAACACAAGTATATCCAAACATGTATTTGCAGTGCAGAACAGCAATCCATGAAGTCCCATGGAGTTGAACCCTGGGTTTATTCCTCTCTCATGAGTTTTGATGAAAGACACTTCCACCCAGAGGTAAACCTTATTGTATTGGTTTTGTGCATCTATTTCCATGATTCCAGCAACTGTTAGAGATTACATCAGGTTATTCTAGCTGGTGGAATGAACATCTTCCCCAAAAGTTCCCTGAAGTAGTTTTATGAAGTTACACTGAGTATTTTTCCTAACAAAACAGAGTTGAAAACTTTTTTCCCCCCTGGTTATCTTTTTTGATTACGTAGGATACTCCAGCCCCAATCTGTCATTTTTCATTAGCAAAGGAGTCAAGCTATGACTGTTAATGAAAACTCTTAATGAGGATTTGGTGAATAAGTCTCAGAAAATCAAACTTGAAACAAGCAGTAAAATCTACCTCAAATCTACTGTTTGCAGGTAATAGAAATTGGGAAATGCAAGAGTGTTTAAAGCAACAGGGCATTTAAAACAACAAATCAGGTCAACCAGATGGTGTTTATCAAGAAAGAAAAGAAATCATTGAATGTAAAGTGTTAGAAGGGACCTTAAAGGTCATGTAGTCCCAACTCCCTGGGCAGGGACACCTTCCACTATCCCAGGTTGCTCCAAGCCCCATCCAACCTGGCCTTGGACTCTTCCAGGGATGGGGCAGCCACAGCTTCTCCTCTGCCCAACCTGTGCCAGTGTTTCACTATCCATAATTAAATATAGCTAAAAGTACCTAAAATATTCTACAGTTCCCTAGTTCAGAGCTGATCATAACAGGCTGGTAAGTCCTATCTCAGTAGCTGTTATTTTCAGATTTTTTTAAGGTCTGTAATTCCATACAACAGGGAAAAACTGATGGCTCATCTGTAAAGTAATATCATGCTCCTGTAATCACCTGCAGTCCTGAACTTTTGGACCACCACAACAGTACTAACAAAGTGATATACAGAAAAGGCAACCTCATATTTGGACTTTTAAAGAGCTTTTGACAAAATGTCGTTTAGATATTCAGTTTCCCATAAATAAGACAAGCTCCATGGTCATAGGAAACTAGGTAAACACCCAAAAATACAGTGTCTTTTACTAAGTACAGTGAAAAAACTGAGCATAGTATGGCCCCAAGACCAGGGCTGCTGAATCATGCCAGTTATGATCAGGAAATAGATGGCATTTTTCAAATGACAGAGTATTTACGCTGTGAGAATTAAAGTCATGAGAATGTGCAAAGGGACTTTGGAGGTCTGAAACTTATAGAAATTTGGATGGATGATATTCTGAATTGTCAAATACAAAGCAAAAAACAAGGTACAAGGAAAAACTACTCATCTGTGTCTTGGTGATGGAAGTTAGTGGCAAAAATTGGACAACTGCCTTCTTGGGTATTGCATTAAAATCCATGCTCAGTGTGCAGGAGGGCGGGGGGAAGGAGGGAAGAAAAGTGGAATAACATCTCAAATGTGCACGCAATGAACAGCTCTCAAGAAATTAAATAGCTTGATATAAATCACTACTATGCCTTCAGAGAGAAAACCCTGTTAAGGATAAGTTAGGAAAGGATCTAAGTGCTGGATAAACTACTGACAGGTAAAAGGATGAATGATTTGGGAAAGTTTGTATGTGAGGAGAGAGGCAAAGAAACCGAACCCACAACTGCAGCACGAGAGGAAAACGTGGATCCACCCCCCTCTTGTGGCCAGTCCACACAGGGCTACTGCAAAACTAATCCAAATCGCTGTCAATTGACTTTAAAACAAGCACACACTCCCCTTTTTTTATTCCATTCTCAGTTTTATGCTGCTTCCCTGTATATTACTGTTTTCTATTCCTCATTAAACTGCCTGCTGCATTTCTGTGTTGTTTCCTGTCATTACTTAGTGCTGAAGGACAGAACATGTAACTTTTTTTTGTGCTTCTACCAACCTGCAAGAAGAGGATATGGAGTGTGACTGGGGCCCATGCACACTCCAGCATCAGGAAAAATCATAAAATAAAAAAATAAGCTTTGGAACTCATTGTACAAGACATCACTGATACAAAAAACAGGTATTAAAAAAAGGAACAGTTGTACAGAAATGGGAACATGGAACTAATCTGGTACACAGACTGCTAAAATTCTTTAGATTAAAAAATACACCTTTTCAGGAACAGCATCTGGGGCAAAAAATATCACACAGTGGAAATGGTCCTTTTAATTTCCTTCTCATGGACCAGTCAATGAATTTCAGTGTTTCCAACCAACCTGCACAGCTACAGTCACCTGGAGAAACTGAGGCCACGTGAACCCTTCACATCCCTGTGCCTTAAATACAGACAATTTCTTCTTGGCCACTTGCTCCTTCTTCTGTCCCCTGCAGGACAACCTCTAAAACTGGAAGAATCCCCGTTTTTACCAATTTCTCTGAATAATTCAATAGAACAGACCATCTCCTCCTCCTGCCTTTTAACAATGCTGCCCTAGAACATGTTGTGGACTAAAGAGATGAGATGCTGAGCTGGGGGCACTGAGGAGGAGCTGAGCTCTGTTTCTGGTTGAGACAACACCAAACACTTGGCCAGGACTGTATGTTTTGCTTGTGTTCTCTACCAAGACAAAAAATTTTAAAAAAGGGGAAAAAAAAAAAAAAAAGAAACCTGGTGACTTGGAAGAGAAGTGAATACCCTTTAGTTTCACTTCCAGGGATCCTCCTATGTCCTAAAGCTAAAAAACCCCAGGGTACCAGGCTGTGGTTGTAGGGAAGATGAGAAGTATCAGGGGATTAAATTTGTCTCTTGTAAAAATGTTTCCATCACTTCAATTTTCTCAATCTCTTGATGAAATGCCATCCTTGCTAATAGTTTTTATGATATACATTATTTTATGGATCTAATAGACAAGTTAACCCTTTCTAAAAGTGATTTGCTAAAAAGTTGATCAAGAATGTGCTTCTAACTAAGGCTTGTAATACACTATGCACTCCTGTATATAGTAGTATGTAGTATAATAATTAAAGTATTAGTATGTATGTAGTTTAATAATTAAAGCAGGGTTACTGCCCTTCTACAGATTATTCTGAAATTACCTGTTGATTATCTAAGACAGTGCCTTATTTTATCTTACAGTGCCTTAGACAGATTTCACACCTTGCACTCTAATAATAGTCAGCTGAAACTAAAGAATAACACCACAAACGAGGCACAGTTTGACTTCTCACATATTAAATTTAAGAAATAAATGAATTTTCAATGTGTCTTAATAATTTCACCTAGTTAAAAATAGTTAGAGAACACATGATTCAAATTATTTGTATGGACTGATGTAAGCAATTGGCTCTTCCAATACAAAATTAATTCATCACTGGCCACAGTCAGGGCAAGTTTGACAGTCTGTCCCTTACTCATGCAATTACAGACAGCACTTGTGTTCAGAATGCCCACTGTCAGGACAGTTTCAAGAATAAGAATATAAGAATTAAAAAAAAAGAATTTAAAAAATAAGAGTTTTTAAAAAGAAACAAAAGACACCCGAGCATTATGGGGACAGGCACAAGTATCAGGAAAGCTTGCAAGGAAACCTAAATAAAGCTGATTTTCTGCCCAGTAGGCAAGGAAATCCAGGCTGATCCCCCAAGGACATCTATTTTTCCATCAGTCCCTACAGAGGATCATGTCCATATATCTGACAATTACAGAAGGGACTATAAGTGAGAGATTTGGAGTATTTGGCTGAGCACCTCACACAGAGTGGGATTTTTTTACTCACTGGTTAATGCAATAATATACTTAGTTTTATATAAGATACTCATATTTTCATTCATACAGCTTCTCAATCTTACCCTGTCAAATAATACTTTTTGTTATTTCCTATATTCCTCCTCATAGTAGACAAAAGGCAAACCCTGACTTTTATCTGAAAAGCCACAGAAGCTCTTACAGAAGAAAAGGGGCTTCTTCAGAATAACAGTTGAGCATAATCAGTGATTTTCCTTGAATGCCATTAATGGTATAAATTAAGTGTCAGGTTCCAAAATAAATCATTGCTTATTAATTAAAAATATCAGCAACTCCTCTTTTTTCATTATAGATAATTCATTCCACAGAGTACCAGAAGCAGTTTTTATTACTAAAGTATCTTCCCCAATATCTGCCACAATTATAAAAAAAGCCCAAACAAAAAACAACCAAAACAGAAACCATTTAGTCATAACGTTAATGACAGATCATTTTTCCCTTCAATAAAATGAAATCTTAAAAGCCATTTAATTAAACTGATTACTGAATGAATTTAACCATGCAAAGAATTAAAACTAAGGCTGCTCTCTCCCCAGACACTAAATTATGGCACCCCAGTGAGTTACCACAAGGCAGGAAACTATTCTGAGCAGGCTATTCATAAATAAGATTCCTCTTCAATAACTTAATTTATCTGCATTTTCAATTGCAATTTTTTACCTGTGTCTTTCTGTAACACTCAGAGTGACAACAAGTTGTCCAAAGTGACCACAGGCTCTGAACACCAGCAAAGAGCAGAACTTCAAGGCAAGGTCCAGGTTCTGTTTGACAGTCTCACTGCTTTTAGTTAAAAAAAACCAAACCCAAAACCAGACTAAATTTCAGGATAACACCTGCTGAAGCCTCCTGGTGAGCCTGACAAAGCACTGCCCCACATCATTAAATCAGCCCTGCCCCAGCTCCAGCTTTACAATATACATGATGTTCACCTGGACACATAAAGGCTGTTTCCCACCAGCTGTATCACATAGTTGGAGCAACTTATTTTGCTTTTTGAGTGGTGTATCTGTTTGCCCCTATTTCAGAAGTTTTCTCTAACCTATAGCTAACCTTGTATGAGTTTGTTTCCTCTTCCACGAGTTAAAAAGAGAAAGTTTCTTTACATTGCAAATATTATTTGCTAAGTCTCTTCTCTGTGTATTCTGTGCTTCCAGAGGATTAAAGAAGAAATTTTATCATGGAAAGAATAGCAAAATAGATTTGCAGATGTAGCAATCTTGCAAAGCCCAGAGTTCAGAAAAACACTCGCACTACCATCAGGAAGGAAAAATCATTTCCCAAATTGTCCCAAGTCTCTTCCTACAGAGATTAAAAGGACAATGATGCACCTCCTACGTGACTCCTTTCAACTGCTTATTACAACAGCCCAGCTCCAACTCTGTTCCTGTGATTAGGCTCAGGATTATTTCACGCCTGTCTCTTGGTTCCTATATTTGTCAATGTTAGGCAATTTTTTGCAAGGTGAACACAAGTTATTTTATTCAGAGGTGTGAAAAAAAAAGAACTGGTCCTTGATGCATTAGTCAGGTTTCCATCACTACGAAGTAAAGCATCAATTGGGATGAAAACTCTAGAAATCACTTTTTTTTTTTTTTTAAATTCTTGCCAACTACATAATTACGCCCCAAATGATTTTGTGCCAGGTGGTTTGGCTAACAGATGGAATGGTATATTTGTTCACTCTTCATAAACCAAGCTCCCTTCAAAAACTGTGAGCCAGAAGTATCTAATTATTGATTGACAGTTACAAATGCCTAATAATTAATTAAACTCTAGCTACAAATTGCAGTGAGTCCTATGAGCACTACGGAAAATATGTGAGAATGTCTTTACAGCAACACTTTTAAATCGTGGCAGATACAAATATTGGTGTGAAGTGATGTACTACAGACAAAAGAGCTTTGGTATGAAGCATCTTAGGAATGTTTAAAGCAGGATACATTACACAACGGGCATCTACAGAGAGATGGACCTGTGAGAACCTCAGGAACTTCAACAAGGCCAAGTGGAAGGTCCTGCACCAGAGTTGGGGCAACTCCAAGCACAAGTACAGGCTGAGTGGAGAATGGATTGAGACCAGGGGAGAAGGACACGGGGTGTTGTTGGATGAGAAGCTCAACATGAGCCAGGAATGTGCACCCACAGCCCAGAACCCCCCTGTGCCTGGGCTGATCCCCAGTGTGGGCGCCAGGGGAGGGGGAATTGTGCTCCTGTGCCCCCTCAGGTGAGCCCCCCCTGCAGAGCTGCTCCAGCTCGGGGAAGAACAGCACAAGGAGCTGGAGCTGCTGCAGAGAGTCCAGAGGAGCCCCGGAGATGCTGCAGGGCTGGAGCCCCTCTGCTCTGGAGCCAGGCTGGGAGAGCTGGGAATGTTCCCCTGGAGAAGGGAAGGATCCAGGGAGACCTTGGAGCCCCTGGCAGAGCCTCAAGGGGCTCCAGGAGAGCTGGAGAGGGACTTGGGACAAGGGCTGGAGGGACAGGACAAGGGGGAATGGCTTCAAACTGGCTGAGAAACTGAGGGTGAGATCAGACATTAGGAAGAAACTCTTCTCTGTGAGGGTAGTGAGGCCCTGGCACAGGTTACCCAGAGAAGCTGTGGCTGCCCCATCCCTGGAAGTGTCCAAGGCCAGCTTGGGGCAACCTGGGATAGTGGAAGGTGTCTCTGCCTGTGACAGGGGAGTGGAACAAGATGGTCCTTAAGGTCCCTTCCAACACAAAACATTCCATAATTCTATGATAACATTAAACATTGTCCCTGTAACATTATTTTTCACAATTCCCAATCACCAATATCTTACTAAAACCAACTAGAGTGTGTGACCAGTTTTAAAAAATGCAGTCAGGTTCAGAAGACGTTTCCTCAGGCAACATATTTTCTATATAACCACCATGAATGACCTGGAGGGAGAAATATAACTGTGATCAAACCATGAGATAGACATTGCCATACCCATTCCAAATTAGGAGTTATCTAAGGCTCATTTATGTCTTGCCTGCACATCCCAGATAGAAATAAGGACACTTGTTATTCAGAGAATGGCCAGAGAGTCCATTTCATCTGGATGTGTCAGAAGGATTGTGTATGTGCTCAACATGTAATGGAGGCAGACAGTAAATCCAGCCTGGCCTGAAGGTGCTGGACTTTGAGCACAAGTGCAGATTAACTGTGCTGAGGATGCAGGGCAGGCATTTCACACTGAGGAACAGCACGTCATCAGTCATTTTCAAGCTGGAAACAGGCTGGATTTGCTGCTCCTGTGCCAATCACTTTGGCCATGAAGGTACAAGAACTCCATGGCAGAGCTGACCCTGTCCCATTAAACATGTCCCTGAGCATCTACAAACATCCCCAATTTCCCAGCCCATGTAATGACCCCCATCATAATCCCAGGAAGCTGTGGGTAACAACAGATACATTTCTCACCCAACCTTCACATGGGAAAATAGTAATTAATTTAAAAAACAGAAAATGAGAAAAGCTTTTTGTCATAGTGTATTAATATCTCGACTTCTGCTATCACAGAGCTGTGCCAGAAACACTGATTTAACAGGCACTGCAAAGCAATTACCATGCAAATAATATTAGCCAGCAATTTATTATTTTTTTAGTAAAGTCCTTGTTTTGGCTAGCAAACCACAGTAACAGATTCCAATAAAACTGGGTAATTGAAAGAAATTGCAAGTGTCTAAATAGCTGTGACACTAAACATATGAAGCAACAGTTCTCAGCCTGGCCTATTGGTCTGCCTGTGATTTCAAATATGGACAACCTGGGGAGCCAACAAAGGAACAGCCTACACAGCAAAAAGGGAGCACTGAAGCAATGAGAAGGAAAAATACCCAGGAGAATTCTCTTTTAGTAGTGACATTAGCAAAGAGGACATCTCAGAATAACAGAGAGAGGTTTAAGCCACTTAAGAAATAACATTCCTGTCTCAAATCCTTCCTTTGGTTTACTTCATATGAAAGATATTATTTAGTGTAAATCTGTAATTTTTAAGCAATATGTACTCATCTATTTATAGCATAGGACTGGAAATTTGCTTGGATTCAGTGAAATGTTAAGCTTCATGTTGAGCTTTACAAGTCATCCTTTGATCCTCTTGCCTTGCATTGATCAGAGCAATATGACTTTACCTAAATCACCTAACTTTTGTGTTCTTCCTGTGACTACCAGAAAATGAACTAAGTTGCTTAACTCACACCAGAGTGCTGTGACATTCACAAAATTAAGGAAACTGCATATTACAAAATCTAAAATATTTAATTCCCATACAAAATAGCTACTCACAGCTGTGTACTTCCAGACATATTCATGTGTCTCACAATTAAATGATGCCCCCTAGGAAATCTGGGATGAGAAAACATGTCATAGCCAAGTCTGTCATCCCTGGAAAGACCTTTGAAGATCATCATATATGCACACACTTTATAAACAGGGCCAGCAGAAGACAGAAAGGTCATTGGAAAGCTTGTAAAAATGCCAACAGCAAGACAGATAAACAACTTTTACACAAAACTGTCAGACTATTTCAGACAGCAAAAACCTCATCGTATTATCATATTTTCAGCACTCAATTCACTACAGGACTCAATCAAGAAGCAAGATAAGGGTAATGGGAGGATCCTATGTTGTGTAATGCAGGTTTATGCACAAGCTCAGAGCCTGTTACTGAATCCATCTTAATGTAAGTGAAAAAACATAAATGTATAAAAAAGCATATGCCTTCTTTGAAAGAAATGCCAGTCTCTTAATGTCTTTATATCTCTAATAATCTTAATTATCTCAATTATTATTAATCTCTTAATTACCTTAACCTTATCTTACAAGATACCTCTCCTGATATGGTAATTGAATTCATAATTTAGCATTTTGCAATCGAAATCCACCTCATTTCCTCAACAGTTCATCAGGAGGAAGGGCAGCTGACATGACAAAATCAGGCAGGAACACATTTGGCATTTGCCACAAACCTATATCAAGACACATAGTCTTGACTCTGCAGCTTTGCCAAGGAGTAGGAGTATTCACAGGCGAAGATCCCAGTTTTAGACACAGGAGTTTTAAATACAGTATTGGTGGTTAATAAAGCACCAACTCTCTATACCTGAATTTAATGCTCAGCGTCAAAGCTTGTATGTCAAAGTATATCAGAACTTCCACAAATTGGGGGATGATACGTCTGAATTGATTCTGTCACTGTTGTTTCAGACATGACACTTTTTGGTGCAGCACAAAGCCAAGGTCACTGAAGGTGCCATTAGCATTGCTGTTTCCTTCTAATGTGAACAGTAGGACACATCCCTCCCCAAACATGGATCAAATGCTGTGTTTTCCCAGGGAAGGCAGGTTGGCCTAGAAACGCTGTGGCAATAAAGTCTGAAATCACAGTATCTGTATGTGAATTGATTCCACTCCTCACCACAGGAGCCCCAGAGGAAGCCAAGCTAATTGTGCATGAACAGGAGCTCAACTGCAATCTTCCCATTCCATGTAGGGTTCCTTAGCCAACAGGTTATTTCTAGACCTGTCCTGAGAAGCTGGTACCTCGGCTCGGTTAATTTCAAAGTCTGATGTTCTCACAGGGATTTAGAAGACTGACAATTACACCAGTATCACACAGAAACCAGAGACACCAGAACCTCTTTGGTGACGAAGCTTTTTCCCTTCGCCTCACTCTGCAGATGGGAGCTTGGCTTTGATGCTGCTGATTAAACTGGAGCACGTCTGGATAGATCCGGAGAAAGAGCCTTTTTTTTTGTCTCAGACACATCACTCCATCAAGGGTTTGCTTAAATCTCACACCAATCTTTAATTCTCACTTATCAATACAATGCTCCTGAATAACCTCATTGTCTCGTTCCACTGTCAGTGGATACCTGTGTTAGACAGTGCTTGACAGTTAATAAAACAAACACAGATGATTAGACCATTCCCTTACAACTCTGTGAAAGAGGCTGTTTGTAGCATAAAGGGATTTGAAACTAATATATCAATGCCATAAAAGAAGAAAAAAAAGATTAAAAAATTCTGGTTTACTTCTGCCATGGTATCTAAAAGGTTCGATTCTCAGATCACAATCTGGTTAATCCAGAAGGTTTCTATTCCTCTAGTGATGCTACAGCCTTCATTTATCTGGAAGCTAAATTTGTGTATTCAGTTGGCTGACTTTAGATTTTTAAAGGTAAGGGAAGTTTCTCCAGAATTATGCTAGCAAGGGTGTAACAGCTCATCCCAGATATCTGGAGGATTCTCGGGAGTGTGATGCCAGGGATACAGACATATTTCCTTTCATGCATAGAAAATGAATGGTCTCCTGTTTCAGAGCCAAGAAGGAACAGTCTCAAGCCACATAAGGACACATCCCATCAGAGAGGACAGCAGCTTGCTCAAAGTGACTCTGAACAGCTACTTCCAAAAGCAGCCACAATTTCAGCAGTAAATTCCACTAAAGTAACCAAAACCACCTCCAGCCAAGTCCTTTATCTCTGACTGATTGTGCAATACAAGTTTTCCCAACAGGGCTCAGGAACTGTTGCACTCTAAATTCACACCCTATTTGAGAATAATTTCCTCAAGTAGGTAAGTAATGTCATTTGAAAATACAGATTTGCTTAATGTCAGAAAAGAAAAAAGAATTCTTCGTAATGCCAGCAGCATCTCAAATGGCTGAATCAAAGCTAATTGAATATTTTCAATTTAGGCCAGTCTCACCAGCCTGTAGGACAGCATCAGATGATATTCACAGGATAAGAAACTCAATTCTAAAGTGGCTCTGAAAAACAACTCTAGGTTTTCAAGTTTTTTGTAAGGAAAACTGTTCAATTGTCATCTATGTCTACACAGGGAAAGATAAGAAGCAATCGGCTCAATTTGCAAGAAAAGAGATTTGGATTAAATACTAGAAGAGCATTTTCTAACTGTAAATATAGTTCAGCACAGAAGATGAAGTAAATTCTCTTTGTGCCCAGGATTTTGGCATTTTAATCCTTTATTGCAACTGAACTGTATTATGACTTCTCCAAATAACTGTCTATATTATATTACTTTTAATGAACATTTTGCATTCTATTTTGAAAAATTAAGGCCTTCTCCATCCACCTTCATCTTACAAATTTTCTTAATTTAGCTTATCTACACCCAACCATTGAAGTGTAATATACATGTTCATGTGTGTGTATTCATAAGTGTTTGACAGCAGGCAATCTGACACGGAATGAAATCATTACATTGGACTAAGGGGATTGTCAGGAACATCCAACCTTTCCATTAAAGCTGATGTGCAGAAATCCCTACGTTTGGAATCTGAGGTGTGAAGGTACCAAGTGGTCACCAACCCTCTGGCAGGTCCGTGGGCAGCTGCAGTGAGATGTTACAGCAGGGTTTGGTCTGGAAGGTGGTACCACTCACAGAAGCACAAACTCACACTTTTCACAGCAAGTGCGTCCCCATATTGTCACTGATTCACTCTGGATGGACTTAACACTACTTGTCTTCAGGTTCATGGAAATTCCTGTTGACTTGACAGCACAGGCAGATCGCTGCTTAGTGAATTTTAAAATAAAGTGTAAATCTGAGACAGAAACAAGGGCATATGCTGTTAGCTTTATTCTATTGCCTTATTTTATATATAACATAAAGGCAGGGTAGGAAAGAGCTGTGAACCCCTGGTTTTATTTTATTAAGCTCTTAGTTTATAAATTTATAAACTATTTTTGATCCCTGCTTTTTTCAATTGCTGTTTGTTCCAAGAAGTTTTGTTCTCTTAGTTTAAAGAAGAAAGACTGCCAAAAGAAAGAATGGGTATCACTAACTAGAGTTTTCATATTCAGAGCAGGACTGAAATTTTAACAATTCCAAATAAGTTTGACAACAGGGATATGGAACAGTTTAATTCAAAGACATCTTTATACTTTCATTTTCTAAAATACTTTATACAAGGGTATTAAATATAGTTATTTAGCAGCTAAAATGACAGAAAAAAATAATGGAAAACATTTTAAGAAGCTATTTAGCTCACTTGCCTGCAAAAAGTCAAAATCAATTGTATCATTCTTGACAAATGTGGCTATTATCAAAACCCTCCACTGATAAGGATTTTGCAGCATCCTCAGGCAATATTCTTCTGTGCTGAACTCTCTTTACTCCTATTACATTGTTTTTAATTCTAATCAAAACCTTCCCTGCTGCAATGTTATTCCAGAACTATTTCTCCTGTCCAGCAGGAAAATGAAACGTGTTTATTCTATTCCACTTTGCAGCAGCATTTTTCATAGTTCAGGACCTGGAGGAAAAATGGGTTCAATTTTCACTTCTCCCGACAAAACACCAGTTCACTCAGTCTTCTCTCATCAGTCATACTTTTTCTAGGTCTTTGATCATTATTTTTACATTCTTTTTCAATCAGACTTTATTTTTCTTGAAGTCTGCACCCCAAATTGACAAAGTGTTCAGCAAAGGTCTTACGAAGGCACTGAGGTAAAATACATCCTGTTTAAACCTGGCTGGCCTAGGAAGAGATGATGATGCACCATAACTCACCTACATCCTTTTCTAAAGAATCACTGCACTCCAGACTAGTTGCTTCTTTTTATAAAATGCGTATTTTGTTCTGTAAAGATAGAAGGGAAGAAGAAGGAAGCATTTAGGATGACAAGAGAGCTGGAGCACCTCTCCTCCAAGGACAGGCTGGGAGAGCTGGGGGGGTTCAGCCCGGGGGAGAGAAGGAGCCAGGGAGAGCATGGAGCCCCTTCCAGAGCCTAAAGGGGCTCCAGGAGAGCTGGAGAGGGACTTGGGACAAGGGATGGAGGGACAAGATGAGGGGGAATGGCTTCCCACTGCCAGATGGAGGGTTGGGTGGGATATTGGGAAGTAACTGCCTAGAGGAGCTGTGGCTGCTCCATCCCTGGAAGTGTTCAAGGGCAAGTTGGACAGGGCTTGGAGCAACCTGGGATAGTGAAAGTTGTCCCTGCTCATGGCAGGAGGTTGGAACTGAATGGTCTTGAAGGTCCCTCCCAACCCAAACCATTCCATGACTCCATGATTTTCCTTTCCTATGAATAAATATTGAAACTCTGCATATTCACACCAGTAATTAAAAAAAAAAATACTTTTTTTCCTCACAGTAGCCTGTGTTTTGTTTAATATCTCAGTTGCATTAAAAAAGTTCAGTTCTGTCAGTACTGTGTACACATGAAACTACATCCTTTAAAGGAACCACTTTTTTTCAGATGTAGCAGCTCATTCATCTAAATTGACAACACATAAATACATTGGCACAGGCAGAGCTGTTAATTTATATGCCTATTTCAGCCAGGCATCATATCCTTAACCATATCCATGGTTATATCCACAACCATATCCTTAACCAGAGATACAATTTAGAGCGACCTAAAACTCAGAACAAAACATTCAATACACAATAATAAATCCTTTCTCTCATCATCTGCAGTGTGGAAATGCAAGGTATTGGAAAACACTTTTAGAAATTAGTGAAGACGACAATCTTATTTCAGAAAACAATGCAGTCATCAGAATAATAATATATTGGACCAGACACTACTAAACAATACTTTTTTTTTTTTTAAGGTACATTTAGGACTTTTTATTTGCCATATGAAGACAATGGTTTCATTTTCTCATCCCTCACAGGGAATGGCAGCTCCTGAAAGTGCTGCAGTGCTTGCTCTGGATGTAGCCCAAGTAAGCTGACATTTGAGAGACATTACAGAGCTGAGAGGAACTATATTAATTATTATGAAAAGTCAAACCTGTCTTCAGAATATCTCAAAGAGCATCAGGTAATTCAGTATTGAGTAAAACATGCTGGGGTTAAATTACACCTCAAATATTATTTTAAGGGCCCATCTTTGTTGAAGGCTTTAATTAAACCTTTTTAATTAAACAAAATAAAGCACATACAATAATGGTTTAATGAGAATATGAATACTCAGATGGGAGATGCGAAAGCTAAAGAGCTTTAGTGACTTGATTCAAAGGCCACTGGAGCAAACAGAAAGACTTCACACATCACAGAATCACAGACTGCTTTGGGTTGGGAAATCATCCAGTTCCACCTCTGTCCCTATCCCAGGTTGCTCCAAGCCCCATCCAACCTGGCCTTGGACACTTCCAGGGATGGAGCAGCCACAGCTTCTCTGGGCAACCTGTGCCAGGGCCTCCCCACCCTCACAAGGGACAATTTCTTCCAAATATCCCACCTAACCCTGCCCTCTGGCAGTGGGAAGCCATTCCTCCTTATCCTGTCACTTCAAGCCTTTGTCCAAAGTCCCTCTCCAGCTTCTTGGAATTCCTTTTGGCACTGGAGGGGCTGTAAAATCTCCCCAAAGCCTTCTCTTCTCCAGGCTGAACATCCCCAGCCCTCCCAGCCCCTCTCCATGGGACACTTGCTCCAGCCCTGACATGAGTCACTCCAGGATCAGCCTCGATGGTCAATACACACAAAGGTATCTCACACAAACTTCTGATTTTTGTCACAAATTCCCTGTGTTTTTCTTTTCCCTGGGCCTTGAAACAGCTGTGTGCACATCTTCCTCTTTCTCCAAGGCTAATGATTTTGGGCAGCTCATTCTTAGGCACTTTCCATGTAAACAACTTTCACCACATCTTTTTTGGCTGATTGATTTTTTTTTTCCCCCAACCCACCTTGTCTGTTTTCACATCTGGCACCAGCATCTCTTCTTGTCTCCAGCTCTATCCTCTTCCACACTATTACCAGCAAAAGTATGTTCATGTCTCCTGTCCAGAAAGTGTCTCTCAATATCCATCTCCTTCAGCTACAGACTTGAATTTAAGACTAATTTCTCCATATTTAGTCACATCCCCATTTTTTGTTAACTACTACAAGTCTTCTCTTTTTGCTAATCTGACACATAAAGTTCCTGTAAATGCATTATGGTCTCAAGGCTGCTATTCAATCCATATATTAAGTTAGAATGACTTCCAAACATATCATCTTCCTAAGTATAGCTGTGCTATCAGGTTTTCAGACATTTGATCCAGTTTCTATTTGGGTTTTAGTCTCTTTGGGACATACTTTGTGTCTTCATTTGCATTCTGTATGTAACATTTCATAAATTATTTTTCAAAAGTGTGAAGGTTTTCTTTTGTCACTTGTGACTTTAGCATTAAAGCTGTATCACACCTAGTACCTGGAAAAGTTTGGCTTAAGGAAGTTTCTATTCAGTCCCAATTCAGGCAAAATTTGACACGATTTAATGACATCCCTGACTAAATCCAGACTGATGTAATACTTAGATCTGTGAACACTGGAAGCTTTCCATTATGTAAATGAATCCAGAGAAATAATCTAGAGACACATTATGAACATTTCTATATATGCATATGCAATTTAATGTTAAAAACTATCTGATTGGATACTTTTTTGTACATGTGTGTATGAGTAACCATAGCCTGGCACTTCCTGAGCTTTAGTGCTTTTTCATTACAGCTATTCCTAAAAATGATTATTCTCTGGAAGCAGGCAGAAATGCTGATTAGAGCACATTAGAAAATTTATTTGGTCTATTCGGGATTAAATATATTTTTTAATGAACATTATTTTTTAACTATCTCATTTTCAGACTTTAAAGGAAGGGCTGCCAAGAGTTTGAATTCAATTAATTCCTTTGTGAGGTCACATGAGTAATTTGTACAAACCATCTTTATATTTCACATGGACACTCCAAGCCTGTTAAAAGCAGCAGTTCATCTCTCAGCTCCAATGCAATCAGCAGCTGAATTAAGGAATTCACTGCCTGGCCTTGATTCTTTACTATTTGGTTTACCACAGGCAGGGTAAGTATCATATATAATCTCCCTGCCACCTGTTTCTCCTCCTCTAGAATGTTATAAAACTATAAGATTATATATAATGGATATATATATTAATGCTGACTTATATTTCTGTTCCAGCCACACTATTCACTATTAGTCATGATAATCTTAAGAATCTTTTGAATTTCTTGTATTGCATTTACAATAATTTCCTATTATCAAGTAGTTAATATTCATCAGCTTTCTTTGGAGCTCATAGAATTAATTTTACCAGCAAAGAGTGTCCCTTCTGCTAAAAATACAGAGGCAGTGAAGAGAGCAAGCCTTTAGGAGGAAACAAATTTCTATTATAAAGACAAAGATACAATACTTCCTTTAGCTACTAATTACTTTTCCATTTTCATTTAATTCATGCAACTGTTTTGCCTTTACCAAACATAAAACCTTAGTGAAAGGCCTATCAATGACCACTAGTCAGAATTTGAAAAATCCCAAAGAGATCTGCAACCTTATCAGATAATAATGCTGGTGCTAAAAGCACCACCTCCTTCACCGGGACCTTTACATGGCTTTGCTAAAACATTTTTCTTTCTGACTTGGCAGCAGCCAAACTAACAAGACTTCAGTGACAAATGATCTACTTAACCCTCCAGAAAGAAATCCCAACTTGTGTTTCAGGACTGTTTTCATTTTGAAGTCTGAACCACCCGACAAAGACACATTACCTCTCCAGGAAAGTGATGATGGAACCTCAGTGTTTGGAAAAGCATCTCAAGAATATCATTTCACCGGAGTGTTTTTGTCTTTTTGTTTGATTGCAGAATGTAATAAAAATCTTATCTACAGCAGTGAGATTGCCCTAAATTTCTGAGATGCTATTTCCCTAACTCAGTAGGACAAACAAATTATCCGTATTTGTAACTTTCAGAGGTGGAGTCCAGAAAAATCACAAACCTCCTCACATGTCATTTATGTGTCATTAATGACTTGATGCAATGACAAATAGAATAGATGTAGACAAGCTCTGGAAGCTATTTAGTGCTTTCCTTTCTCCTTGGCCATTGTTTCATGACCCTTGAAATCCATGAGGATTTTTGGGTTTGAAACTTGGACTTTTAAACAAAGCGAGTTTACTTCTATTACTAAGTTTGTATTCAAAGAAAGGCAGAGAAAAAAACCAGTAAAGTCCTATTTGGTAAGAGATGTCCTTCTGCAAGTGAGACTTGACTAAAGCAGCTAATTTTCACAGATGAATAAAAAAACAAACCAGGAGATATCTGCCAAGTCATCCAGTGCTTACACAGCTGTCAGAAAAGGCACCAATACCTTCTTATTGACTTCAGCATCAAGTGTATTTATTTCAGTACAAAGAAATTAATTTTATCTATAAGTAAACTGGACTTTTACTCATTATGTTTACTGAGCCAGGAATAATTCCAAATTTGTCTTGACCTTCTCAGTCTAGACATTGTTGATCTTCAGCTTAATCCTTCTTGTATTCCTCTCATTCTTCTCACCAAACTCCACACCACTGGGGCTAACAGTTACATAATGAGCTTCAACCATTCCTCCTTTTTTGTTTTTTCATATCCATGCTTTTCAAACACCTACATACATATCACATCCTCCTTAGTTGCTCTAGATCCAATGTTTTAACTAATTCTTCATGACAGGATGTCAATGTCAAGCATTATTGAGCCTTAAACAGAGTCAGGGATTGTCAAATGTAATATCCAAGCACCTTCCCAGGCAAAGTGTTGAGAGGTGAGCACAGGGAGGGTCTGATTCAGCTGCACTTACCTATTTGCTGAAAATAGCTTTTTAACCTCTTTTTTCTGTAGCATTTGCTTCTGCTTCTTTGTTCTGAAGGATTCAAGAGTTTATTGCTCTAAGGGCTTTTATGAAAATTATGTTCAATTTTCCTCATTGGAGCAGAAAAGGCTTTATGAAGTCAAGGCACAGCAAAGACACTCTTGACAAATAACGTGTGGTCTACTGTCCTTTCCCTTCATAAATGTAATGGAAACGATATGATGGTGCAGTTTAAACGATTTTTTTTCATGGGCTCTTGAAAAATAAATATGGAGCTCAAAATTGTCCTTAAATGTTGACTCAAATGTACTTTAACAATGATTTTTAAGGTGGATGACTCATAAATACATGGTATTACAGAAGCAGGAAAACAAAATTGTGAGAACAAAGTAGATTTATTTTTAAAATTACTGTAATATATTGCTAAACCATCTTTATATATATATATATGTACACACACACCCCTTAAGAAAATAACAGAAAAATCAAGCCAGGCCACACAAGTGGAAATCTGGCATAATTAATATTCTTTTTGACAACTGTGAAACTACTGTTTTCAACTTGTAATTCAGCTGAGCTGATGACAGATTTCTCTTCATCATCACTGATTTATGAGCTCATCTTGTCAACTTTTTCCCCCTTCCCACACTATTTACACAACTTGAAGCAGTTTTTTTACTCTAGGAACAAAGGGCAACATTTCAAGAAATACTATCAAACTGTGTAAATCCATAACTGTCTTTTGAAATTAAACAGATTTTCTCTGAATGCTACAGCTCAANTGATAATGAAATATTTCACATTCCAGTGTAAGAAGGAAGATATTAAACAGCAACTCCAACAGAAGTTGGAGATTTGAATCAGCATATTTTAACTGGTTTCCATTAGGAATCTTAAAAGATGTAACTGGTCAGTGCTCTGGGATGGAAGGGGAATAAGTACACAAAGACAAATCCTACAAAAAGCACATCACAAGTCAAACTAAACAGAAGTGGAAAGGGCAGTTCTCTAATATAGTTATTTGCAGGCTGGAATTTTTATAACTTTTCCTTTTAGGCAGAGAAATCTCCCAGACCATATCAACATTTCAAAATCCCAGCATTTAACTCCTCAAAATAAAACCTATCACCCAGTTCCTTCTCTTCTGTCCTTCTTTTACAACTGACATCATCTTTTTGACCTCCTACCTTCAATCCGAGGGATAAGGGTTGGGAGCAGAGTGTGGATGTGTAATTATGATACTTTTATGAGCAGAGAGTGTGTGTCCTTGTATGAAGCTGTGGAACAATGGCAGGTAAGAGAGCCTGGCTGATTCTTTTGATTAGCTGAATAATCAAGCTGTTGTTTCTTGAATGACCTTGCCTGTTATGATACAGCTCATTATCAGCTTCCCTTCAGTGCCTGTTCTCTAAATACTGTTCTCTCTATTGTGATTTCTTCCTTGACTCAGGAGAATATGTTTTCTCCCTTACTTTTCTTCCATTGAAATTATAAGCATCTCCCACTGTGCTCCTTGACCTCTTAGATCAAGGTAATCAAATCCTTATCTCTTATTTAAATGATACTATTTAAAGTTTCACTTCAATATCAGTCTTTTTTCATATCACATATGATATACACAAGCTTCCATAACCCTGTCAGTATATGAAATTTCTACAGAAATTTCTGCAGGGTCAGCTAATGTTTTCAATTCACTTATCAAACATCACATTAATTCATTTAGCCTGAAATACATAACTTTTTCATTGTATTCAGATGTCGAACTCTACAAGATCCTTGTAAGAAGGATATTGTGGAAGAGTTTCTTGGGTACATGGCCCAGTAACAGTAGTGTGGAAAAGTCCAATGTCTTTAAACAACCATATTTGCAAGAACAAGGATATTTAACTTGAAGAACTACCACAGGACCAGGTCCACCACTTCTATGTGCTTCTTTTTGCTCTTGGTCCCATACAGACAATTTAGTCTACCTGTCCCAAATTCTAGAAAAAAATAAAAAATTGCAAGTACTTTTGTTGATGTAATTTATGGAGCTAGTTTAGAAAAAACATATAATGTCAGCAAAGGGAACTATTTTTATCACAGTATATTGTTTAACAACCCTTCACGGTCATCAGATTTAGTGCACCCATAAAATGCAAGGCAGCTGCAGGGGATNTTTGATTGTTGGTTTTCTTTTATATGGAATCTGATAATTTATTCATATTCTATTTTAATAAAAGGATTTTTATGAAAAGCAAATGAGTGTTGGATCATTAAGTAACACACTGATACTCAGAATATGATTAATAAGATGGGTAATAATTTATCTATTATTGATACCAACCTAAGAAGGTAAATAAGTATCTATTTCAATAATAATATTTGATAATTATATATATCATTATAATATATATAATAATATATATAATAATATGATAATGAAATATTTCACATTCCAGTGTAAGAAGGAAGATATTAAACAGCAACTCCAACAGAAGTTGGAGATTTGAATCAGCATATTTTAACTGGTTTCCATTAGGAATCTTAAAAGATGTAACTGGTCAGTGCTCTGGGATGGAAGGGGAATAAGTACACAAAGACAAATCCTACAAAAAGCACATCACAAGTCAAACTAAACAGAAGTGGAAAGGGCAGTTCTCTAA
>WEIV01000070.1:79923-106530 GCA_013390005.1 Calyptomena viridis
GGCTTGGAGCAACCTGGTCTAGTGGAAGGTGTCCCTGCCCATGGCAGATGGCCTTTAAGGGCCCTTCCAACCCAAACCATTGTGTGATTCTATGGCAAGACCCTTATTTTTTCTTTAATTTGTCAGTCTTCATTAATTGAGTTTTTAATGAAGTCCCACAAATGATTCCACTGAAGAAGCACAGCTGGAATGCAGCTTCCCCCCAGCACCACACTGAAATTGAGCAGCAGAGGATAACTGAAATTCTTGAATCACTCTTTTTTTAACCAGAAAAACAGTAAAATGAAGATCTCCCCTAAAGGAAAATTCCACATAAACCAGAGTGGATTACCAGCCTAGCCCAGCTGTTCTTGGATTAAAACCTGTATCTGCAGGTGCAGAAATCAGAATCGCCCAGAATGATCCCAAAATTGACATCATGATGGTAATAAAGGGGACATGTATGATGCTATATAGGACACAACCTCCGGACCATATGGTCTCAAAGCCCTCCCTATGTCTGAGAAGAGTCTTACTGATTTCTATAATTTTTCACCTATTTGTAGCTGATTTATTTAATACTGTAATAGTAGTTCCTTCGTTGCTGGAGGAAGCTACATTATTCTGCATTTATAAGTTAAAAGCATGTCTAGGAAACTTCTATTAAAAAACAAACAAACAAAAACTTCAGTTACAACCTTCTGTTGATTTATCTCACTTTAATTTCACACAGCTCATTCAGAAATAAACTGGATTTACTGCATCAGATTTGGTTATTCTCTGACATTTCCCTAATACCCCAAAATGGTCAGGAAGTCAAACTCTGTAAGTGTTGGTTCCTTTCACTATTTGACTATCAACTTGTAGATTTATATTTCATCCAACAAGTTCACATTACAAGTAGCAAGTGAAATAATACTCCTCTTCAATAATATTTAGCAGCAGCAATGGAAAAATCCCCATGAACACCTTAGTTGTCCTTGCATCAACAAGAAAATAAGACACAAAATTAGAGGAATAACAGTGGAGCTCAGTAACATGGTGAGGTAGTCAAAGAAGAATATTTCTGGAATAATCAGGTGAATTTAAATCTCCCCTACTGGAACTAAACCGTGAAAGCGATGATTGCAAAACATCCCTGAACCAAATGCATTCCTGACGATACTTCAGCTGTAAGTAAGACTCTCAACAGAAAAATACAATTTTACCTATAAAAAAAAAACCCTCATGTTTTTTATTTCTAGTTACAATGAAAGATGGAGAACACAGAAATGCAGGAAAATACAGATTAAAGAAAAAAGTAAATATACTTCAGGTTTAAACATTGCCAACATTTTGTCAAGAAGCATTTTCATGCAACAGAATGGGGCAATATCACTAATAACACTGCACTTCCCCTTGGAAACAACCAGCACCTCCTCTTTGGGAATACAGCACCACCTTACCAAGACTTCTGTGGTTCATCTATTTTAAGTGTGGCCTNCATCTATTTTAAGTGCGGCCTTGCTTCAACTTGGCCTTTAAAAAATAAATCTTTAGTAAACATTCTTGCAAGACTAAATTTGGAAGTTACAACCTTCTTAGATATTCTGCTACTGTTTAACACTTGCATGAAGTTTTGCCTCTTCAAAACACTCAATTCTCTTACAAATTCTCAATGCTATGTGAGCTCTAGTAAGGGCTGTGACCCCCTCTCTCTGTGTGTTTTTCTCTCTCCTTTAATTATACAGATCTTGAATTAAAAAAGCCACCTTTGCAATTTATAACTTACCTGATGCCCTCTCGTCTGCAATAAAGGGCATTTCAGATCCTACTTCTATGATGAGAATGTGCTTCTCCAGCTCTCCCAGAAACACACCTATTGCTGCACTGTTGACTGGCTTGAAAGTCAAAGGACTATTCACACAAACCTGCCTTTGGGCTCTTATTTTTGGGATGCCTAAATTAGAAGGCAATTTGTCCATGACTCCCTACTCTGTAAGGGACTTAAAGGACTTGACTGTAAGAGAGACCAAAGGAAAATCACCTGCTTTTATTACCACCCAATTTCCATAACTGACATCAGCTGGTGTGAATTCCCAGACCCAGCAGCTGTTTTCAGATTGTCTTTTCTGCATGAGTTTTACACATTCCCAATGTAGGTTTCCTCTGCTCTGCTTTTTTAAATTTCTCTTTCTCAAGTGTGTCCTTTGCTTCTTCACATATTTAGTTTTTCATTCTTGAGCTTCTCATTCCATTCTCTTTTTCCTGACAGATAATGATGTGGTTTTGCCCTTATGGCCCAACCTGTCCCCAGCCCTGCTGCTTCCCTGCTCCATCTAGTGGGATCACTGCTGTGTGTGCTCCAAAACCTTGTCATCACATGGGAAAAGGGATGAAGAGCACAGAAACCAGCCTGGCCATGGATAACAGCCATCTGCAGAGAGTGTGGTTTTTTTACTTGGTTACATTTAACTCTGAAATCCACAGTTTATTTTATAAAATGTGCAGCACATTCCAAAATTGCCATCTGTATTACCTGACCACCGTAGCAAGCGTTAAAATTCTCAACACCTATGGACTTTACAGAATGTCACAACGGGGTTTTTATCTCACTTGCATCAAACAAAAGTAAATGCACATCAACAGCTTAATGTTAACACCCAAAAATCCAGCCCTGCCTAAAGATGTGTGACTGAAAGTAAAGATAAATTGATGCAAGTCCTTTCTAGCTTTTGCAAAGACTCTGAACACCAATTTGGTCAATAAAGTATTTAAGCTCTTGGTGCTTTGTGGGCTGCTGTAAGATTAATATTTTAAAGTCTTTGGCAGTGAAAAAAGGTCTTTAACTTATTTCCACTCTAAGCATCACAGTCAGCACCAGCACAGGAAACTGGCTTTCCAGTTATTCTTTTAATATCAAGGAGCAAAGTGAGCTCACCTGACTGTGCCTAGCCAGGAGAGGGTCTGCAAATGGGTCTCCCACTGGGTAATGTGACATCCAGACCACATAAAACCCTCACAACTACGACCCTTGATGTTAGCCAAGTTGTGAGGACTTGTGAGGATTGAATGAAAACTCCTCATTTGAGATTTTGCCAAACTCACTTCTGCTTCAGCTGAATACATGGCACACTCACATACACCCCCTCAAATGGTGAAAAGCACACAAATAAAGATGTTTCCAGGCCAGTGCATAGAACTGTGTATTTACACCACTGCTTTCAGTATACAGCAACTTCCAAGTCAGACATGTTGTAATAAAGACAACATTCATGGCTGCCTCTTCTCCAGGAGAGAGTTCCAGAAATTATTAACCAGGAGGACTTTGAAAGTGCTTTCATCTTTTATTAGTGGTAATTAAATATGGTTGGCACTACCCAACCCTGGCATGGAACATGTAAATGGGTATTTGCACACTAGTGTAGTATAGCACATAATGTACTTCAGGTTCCTCATATAGTTCATGGCCAAGGGCATTAAGAGCAGAAATTGAATTTTTGTCTGCCACAGGTGCTCTAAGTCTTCCTAAACTAAGTACTGAACTTAACATTATATTCCTTGGTTTTCTCCATGAAGGCTTTTGTGCAATGGAACTTCTCTGCCTCTGAATGAAAGACCACAGAATCACAGAGAGGTTTGGGTTGGAAAGGACCTTAAAGCCCATCTTGTTCCACCCCCCTGCCATGGGCAGGGACATCTTCCACTATCCCAGGCTGCTCCAAGCCCCGTCCAACCTGGCCTTGGACACTTCCAGGGATGGGGCGGCCACAGCTTCTCTGGGCAACCTGTGCCAGGGCCTCCCCACTCTCACAGCCAAGAATTTTTTTCCAAGATCTAATCAAATCCTGCCCTCTATCAGTTTGAAGCCACTCCCCTTGTCCTGTCCCTCCAGCCCTTGTCCCAAGTCCCTCTCCAGCTCTCCTGGAGCCCCTTTAGCCACTGGAATGGGCTCTAAGGTCTCCCTGGAGCCTTCTCTTCAGGCTGAACAATCTCAATTTTCTCAGCCTTTCAATCTGCCTGCATGAGTGACCAAATGTATTATTATCCCAAAGCAGCCCATCTGCTCTGCATTGACACCCAGCTCTACATTAACTGGGCGTGTGAACAAAGTACATCTGTGATGTCCCTGTGTCACTGACCAACACTGAGCACAAATATGGTTCTGTGGTGTCCCAGCACAGACACACACGTTCCTCAGGGCTGGACATCACACATGGCCATGGGCACAATGCATGGCACAAGAGCAAGAGCCACAGAGGGACCAGCACCAGGGGTCAGTGGCTCTTGTCAGCACAACTGCCTTGGGATACACTCTGTATGTTCCATAGGCTTTATTCTTGGGTGTGGGACAATTTATTGTTTGCATGTTGATTAAATCACAGAAGTTCCTACACAGCAATTGAAGCACAATACAATGAATGCAAACCAATGGATCTATTGGTTTCCCTTCTACTGCATCAGAAATACTTTTCTTATTTTCTGACCATGCATTTTGAAACAACCCTCCTAAGAAACGTGAGCATAAGGTACAGACGTGCAAACACAACCAACCTTCCAAAAGCCACAGTGACTGTTTGAAAAGTGATCCCAGACTCTGATTAAAATTCATTATCTCAAAGCTGCAGCACATCTATAATCAGCCCATGATCAGAATGTAAAGCATTCAAAACAGCCACAAAAACCAAAGCTGTCTAAATATGGGACCATAGTCACAGAATCTTAGAATAACAGAATTATTCAGGGGTTGGAAGGGACATTAAAGACCATCTCATCCCCCCCCCTGCCATGGGCAGGGACACCTTCCACTATCCCAGGTTGCTCCAAGCCCCATCCAACCCGGCCTGGGACACTTCCAGGGATGGGGAGTGTGGGAACTGCTCTCTTGAGTTGCCTGCTGATCTAAATGGTTTTAAGCAGTTTTGGAAGCTCATGCTTGTTGTGAACATGGTATCTAGAAGGGTATGTAATAAGATCACAGCAAAGCAGAGCCTACTGCAGTCCTTGTCTTGCTGTGGTGCAGGTGTGTGTATTTCTTTAATAATTCCAAGGGTTATTGTGACTCCAGCACCCTGCAGTCCCTGCCCAAATATGCCACTCCACTGCACACACAAGCCACATGCCCAGGCACAGATCAGCCCACAGATCCTGTCAGCAGTGAGCAGAACTGCCTTGCAAGTCCCATCTGCTGGGAGGTCAAGGCTTCATTATCACAATTGTAAACGAGAGATTAAAATGGATCCCGGCCAATTCAGCACATCTGCCATGGAGGAACATCAACCACTGGTGCTTTCAGGGGAGATGGGTTATTAAATGGAGTTTCTCCAGAGATATCAAAGGTGTGAAAGGCACAGTAATGCACGAGCTGCTTCTCCCTGGGACAAATCTCCCTGACCCACCACACTCACAAACATCCTTGGAAGTAGATACACAACTGAATCAAACAAAAACTTTCTGGCACCTACACGGTCACCCGATGATCACACACAAATTGTAAGTTTGTGATAAATTCTTCAGTGTTGCTCATGAACACATGAGTACAAGAGATGTGAGTTAGACGTTTACTACATAAAAAAAAAAAAAAAGAAAGAAAGAAATTGAAATAACATCCCCCAAAAGAGTCTAATTTCCAACAAGAACCCAAATCACCTTGTAAACAGAAACCAGCATGTGTCCACTAAGAGAAGTACCTCCATGTTGGTGAGAATGTGATGATGCAAATGGTGATTCTAGTAATTTTTAATGTCAATTTTCTTCAGTAACATTAAGTACTGAACTGTATTTTTATTAGAGAACCAAGTTTGTTTGTAAGACACCTATTTCCTTATGCCTGAGCTATCTACAGAAAGAAGGAAATAATTTTTCATACTTTTCTTTCCAGGTGTTTTGATGCACCAATAAAACAACACTTAAGGCTCTGAATAAATGCATGACATAAAAGAAACCCTAAGAAAAGTCTCATCAGATTGAAGAACAACTGAGTTGATTGGTGAAATGAAGCCAAATGTAATTAATTTGCTATTGTTTTGTGTAATGACACTATGCCCTGAGAAAGACCATAATAGCAGCCAAATTAAACAGATTCTCTGCTTTTTGTCAGAAAGAAATGGTTTTCTTTTTTTCCATAGTACAGTTCAGTATAATAATGCTCATGTACAGATAAACCTGTTTGTACAGAAGTCAAAAAGAGTGTATGTATAATTCCAAATCCTAAAACTTCAGGAAGCGTAAAATAAATACTTATAAAATAATTAATTCAAGGCTGAAAAAGGCTTTTGTTCCCTCTTGTTGCTGTCCCATTGTGACTCTTATTTTTTTAACAGGACAAATAATTCAGCAATGATACAAAACTCTATACCTCTAACTAGAACAAGAGGAACAGTGAGATGCAACAGCTCCAGGAATATTTTCTACTTTTAACTCCAGCGATGACCAGTTTTTTAGGCTCATTTTTAGGTCCATTCCTGCAGCAGTTAATGCCAAACTCCACTAGGTGTCATCTACTGCTGTGTTTCTACTGGGAATATGAAAACGCTGGCGCCAAAGATGTCTCAGATTAATATTTCTATATACTAATCCTCCCTTCTGTTAAGTACTTGGGATGCATCTATAAATTCCCATTCTATATATTACTTATGCACATATCTAATTATTATAACCGCTGTTGCTACTCATAATTACGCTTATTTTCTAAGAAAATATACTTTCTTGAAGGCATGGAAAGCTGCCACATTCTCAGAAAAAAAAATGAAACTAACTCCAAAGGAAAACAAAACCTGTTCCATGCCTTTTTTATATGACATTCCTTATGCCTGAATACTGCTATTTTTGGCTGAACACATAATTTGGAGATACAGCTAGAACCAGGCAGTCACAGGAACCAAGAGAATGGCCTGAAGCTGTGTCAGGGGAGGCTCAGGCTGATCTAAGGGACAGGTTCTGCAGCCAGAGGGTGGTTGGGCACTGACCAGGCTGCCCAGGGCAGTGGGCACAGCACGAGGCTGCCAGAGCTCAGGAAGTGTTTGGATGATACTTCCAGGGACATGGTGTGAGTCTTGGGGATGGGCTTGTGCAGGGCTGAGGGCTGGACTGGGTGATCCTTGGGGGTCCCTTCCCACTCAGGACATTGATTCTGTGATTATTTCTTTTGTGGTTCTGAGAGCTTCTAATTCAATGTATACTCTATGTGTACCAACAGCACCATCAAGACTGCACTGCTGAGGCTGATATTCCTGGGATAAGTCCCTGGAGAAGCCAGCTAGTACCACATCCACGACAGTCCAGACACACTAAGAGATCTGACTTGGTACATGTTAAGACAATCTCTACGACACCCCCTGTGGAATTTGAATCTGGNCCCACAACAGTCCAGACACACTAAACTCTTTCAGAGATCTGACTTTGTACATGTTAAGACCCCCTGTGGAATTTGAATCTGGGCACTATAAAATGCAAATAAAATGTTCAGCTGAGATTTGAAACCAGAAAGCAACAAGATAAATATGATTTTCAAATGTATGACGGAGTTCATGCAACATCAGGATAGAAAGGGATCATGAGACACTGATACTGAAACTTGGTAAAAATCCTATCACTCCTGTTCAAGGCTGATAAACCCCAAGTAAAAGGACTGAAAGAAAATTGCAGTCACTGCATTTAGCAGCACAGGGCTGTCTGGGCAAGGAATGGGACCCAGAGGAACTTGCTGTGTTTACAAGAGTAAATAAAACCAGAAGGACACAATATTCTGGAGAGCCAATATCTCTAGAAGAAAAGATCAACAAAGACTGATTCAAGTTGGACAGCATTTCTGGCCCAAGAACAATTAGATATGATAATACATACATTTAGATTAATTCAGAAAAGGTAAATAATCATTAAAATGTTAAGGTTTTGGAAATGACTTATCAGTTGGGAATAGTAGCTGATCAACTATTTCAAGGTGGACATTTCTCCATTTATCAAAGTTACATTATTCGATTCCTGTTGGAAGAGGTTACAAAAACAAAAATCAATGGCTTTCTGAAGCAACACTGATGATAGTAATTTTTTTTGTTAATAGTGTTAATGTAACACTGAAAATGAATGCATATCACAAATTAAATGTGATTTTATGTTTTAGTTTATTATGCTTAAACATTTTACTATCTCAAGACATGCCATCTATTTTCTACCTCAATGAAACAACACACTGTAATGTAGTAATCATTTATCTGTGGTAAGGAACCAGATAACACTACTCAAGAATAATTTTCATTCCTTCTTACTGCATTATTTACAATATGTTTATTGTTCTAGGCCCACAGCTACAGTTTTTAAGATACTTACTTTAAACACTGCAAAATTATTAGTTATGTTCTTTTGCACAGAGTTCATGTTACACACTAGACATTGGATGTACAGGATTTAAAAGTCTCCTAAAAATTTTTGTGGTTAATTTACTCCTTGAACTTGCCTACTGCTTTAATGCATGGGACACACTGTATGATTAAACTGGATTAAACTGTTATACTGATTTGTGCTTTACACTGGTGATAAACACTTAAAAAGAGGAAAGAAAGGGAAAAAAAGGAAATAAAATCCAAATTTTTTTTAAGTATTTTTTTAAAGAATGAAGTCTTCAAAATAAAGAAGAATTTTCTCTGCCACTGGGTAAGATGGACCAGTCATGTCAATGGGAAACATCCTAACTCCAAACTCAGTCACATCAGGTGCTTCAAGGCACACACTCCCCACCAGAAAACATAAGTGCAGGTGGGAAAAGGCAAAGCCCCTCTTTTACAGATTCTCTTTACCTGTTTCTATCAACGACTTTCTTCATTTCAGTCTCTGTATTAAAAATGGCCATAAAACTTTGGCGTGTTGGACAAACAATGCAGTGTCACACCATCTATTTATACTTCAAATTTCATATGCTGAATTTGTAAACGAGGTTTCAAATGGCTTCTCTCAAAAGTCACTTAGTAAAAAGCTTTATATAGCCCACAGACAACCAAGCATCTGAATCAGCTTAAATTCCCACCAATGTGGGAAGCTTTTCCCCCTCACCTCCCACATACATTTATTTGCAATACTACATGTAAGCAGTGGTTTACAAAAAATGCTGTAGCTGGGCTCTGAACAAAAGAACCTGTGATTTCAGTAGGAGCAGCCAAGTTAGTACTAAAAGCCACTTTTTTTTCTCACAATGTCCCTGCACAAACCCCTAAGGATAAGGAACCTCCACCTTAATTAACAGCTGGTCTTGTACTAATTAATTCCCTGTAAATATTAAGCAGAAATATCCCAACTTACTAAATATCTTGCCATTTCTCAGGCAAATCCCACAAAATACAAGTGTTTCCCTCTGATCTTCAAGAGACATTTGGCAATTCAAGGTATAAAGAGCACACTCAGTCTCCAAAGTGACTGCATGAGCTGACAGGAATCTGTAACAAATTTGAGCAAACTGGTGAAAACTGAAATTATGAGATAAGTCTAATGCTCCCAGATGAAAATGAAAGAAAGAATTATTCTGTTGGCAGTATGGTTTTCCATGCCCTGCTCCTCAAGTATGGAAGGATCCACATCACATCTATGACTGAGATCAAGTATTTTTGAAACATCCAAAAAACATGTTTAGAACTAACTACTATGAATTGGTTGCAAAATGGAAGAGAAAATGCAAATTGAAAACTAGTTTTAATAAAGAAACATTTCCACAAACCCTCCTTTGATGATCCTTGGGAGTCCCTTCCAACTCAGGATATTTTGTGACTCTGTGTCAACGAGATCTTGTGATATTTTAACAAGCAACACTGAGGCCACAAACTGGATGATGTGTTTTCTTGATGTGGAACATAATCAATGCAACTTTACCAGATGAGAACATTATATCAAGGTGAGACATTAGTCTTGAATGGTGAAGACCTGCTTGTGGTCGATTTTTCAGATACATTGTAAACTGTCTACCAATGTAATGATCAAGCTGTAAGAATTATTTACACTCCCTTCCTTTTTGAACCTAAATCCTTCATTCACACAGGGTGAGACTGGGGCAGAAACCTAAGGGAACAGGCTAATAAAATGAGGAGTTAAAAAAAAGAGTAATAATTATTTTTGTAAATAAAAATATGGATGTTTTAAAAGGCTACAGAACAGGTGTGTAATTACAGGAGGAATCTAATGGAGCTTCTAATTTCAAGCTTTAAGCTGACAGAGGGTAGATTTAGCTGGAGTCCAGAGGAGCCCCGGAGATGCTCCAGGGCTGGAGCCCCTCTGCTCTGGAGCCAGGCTGGGAGAGCTGGGAATGTTCTCCTGGAGAAGAAAAGGATCCAAGGAGACCTTGGAGCCCCTTCCAGAGCCTAAATGGGGCTCCAGGAGAGCTGGAGAGGGACTTGGCACAAGGGATGGAGTGATGGAACAAGAGGAGATGGATTCCCACTGACAGAGGGCAGGGTTAGATGGGATATTGGGAAGGAATTCTTCCCTATGAGGGTGGGGAGGCCCTGGCACAGGTTGCCAGCCTGTGGCTGCCCCATCCCTGGAAGTGTTCAATGCCAGCTTGGATGGGGCTTGGAGCAACCTGGGGTAGTGGAAGGTGTCCCTGCCCAAAGCAGGGTGGTCTTTAAGGTCCCTTCCAACACAACCACTGGTTAGTTACACAGCTCTATGATTTCTCATGAGCACTTTCCATATCCAGTGGAAAGGACATAATTGCAGAATTTTTTTGCCTTGCCCTGAAGAGGCCACTCTGTTGGCATTGAAGGTATTGTCCTCAAAGACCTGCCCACTTTGGTCATATGAACAGTTCAAATAGTCATCACTTCTGGGGTTTTGTCTTTATAATGACAGGTAAATAATGGAGATTTGGTCCAAGAAAGGTTAGGAGTTCCACAAAGAGATTGCAGCCTGCCACACCACACGCCTGCTCACATGGAAATGCCCATTTTATCTCTCTACACAAATACACAGCAATGTTCACAAAGTTTGCAAATTATTTCATTTTCTTGGGTGAAAGCAAGTGTAATTGGGTGGGCTGTGCAAGCTCATTCTTCCCTGTGCTAGTTAAGTCACAGGCATTCATCTTTCCACAAAGAGCCCAAAGTGTTCCTGTCTGTGCTGTGTGTTTTGTTGTCTCATTTTAACTGACCCATCAGAGCATAAAGAGCGGTACAAGGCCTTCACATCTCTTAATTGGTGTCATTAGGAATCCTTTCTCAGTTACTATGAAAAGGACTCACATCTACTAGAGAAGAACTGAAAGTCTTACGTGCAATCTCATAGATCTGCAGTCAGAGGCGACGCTGATTAAATATAATTCTTCATTAAAAGACAGGAAGGAGCTGGGACCAGTTTTTGAGTATAAAGTCATTTCTTATTGAAGTTCAAACAAATAAACAAAGTTTCTTTCGTGGTTGTCTTTATCCTGCATTATTCCCCTCTCAGAGCAGGCAGCCGGCTCACTGTGGAGAACAGCAGAATTATATTCATGTGGCTCTTTAGGTTTCATCACGTCTCCCAAATAAAAGATGTTATTTCCAATACAACAGCTGCCAGCAAACACACATCAGCTGAAGGCTCTGAAACTTGAATTAACAGATGACCTGTGGGCAGCACTGCGTTGCCGTGGTCCGTGAATGCACATAAAGCAATGTATTAAACCACTGTTACATTAAACAGCTTCACAGAGCACTGAGCACCTGGAGACACCCTGTTCTCTTTCTACTTTCACAAAAGACTTTGTTCCTTCACCAATTCTGAATAACACAAAAGATTCTTAGGAAGACACTGATTGCAAAACATCGTGCTGAGGTGAACTGATGGACGACACAGAAGGACATTAATAATGGGATCCACTCCCTTGGGAGATCCGTCGCCGTCTATGTATTTAACAAGGATATTATACAGTGTGAATATCCACTAATAAGGTCATTGCTACTTGTCTGGCCTTATTAATAAGATAATCTCATGCTGGCTGAATGGAGGTGGTTCAAAGGATGCAGCAGGAATGTGTGGGAGGGCTGGAAGGTGATGGAGCCCCATTGTTACAGCCAGAGCCCGATGGCTGAACGTGCACAGCAAAGTGGGGGCCAAGCTGTGCTGACAAGGGGGACACGAGAGCAAAGAACACACTTAGAGGTGTCTGGTGGCAGCCAAAAAGGCCTGATGTAAGATAAACTGCCTATTGTCAGGCACGTTTTTAAACATTCTGGCTTTACACTTACACCCGGGAACTGAAGAGCAACTGGAAAATCCTGAAATGTATTCAAGTACCTGATTTAATTATACCATGTAACAATTCTGTTGGACTCACTGGGCTGATATCTGTTAATCAGGCAGTTTATGGAGCTCTTCCATAGAAACATGTTGTAGTTCAGCAACTATCCAGTAATTCTCATTCCGCAGGTGATGGGATCTGTCTCTAATGCCTTTCAGAAGTACATCAAGAACCTGCTTCCTAACTATCCTACTAATGTTTTTTTTAATTTAAAACATGCCACAACATCATTTTTGGCAATGTTCAGAAAGAGAAAGTTTTCACTGCTAATGATGCAAATAAGAAAAACAATCTCAGGTTTAATTTGTCCTCTGCACAGAACACTTGCATAGAAATTGTATTCATACAGTTAACAACAGAATTTCATTTCCAGTTCATAAATAAAAGCACTTGTATGATATAATCAATGAAACAAATAAGTTGTAGCACTTCTGTATCTCTTTTCATCCAAGGTTCTATTTAACAGCTCTCCAAGTAAGATTCCCAGACTCTTCTTTGCTAAGGGTTTTTTTTGTTTCAATAGTCACTTGATCAATCATAGACAAAGTAAAATTCTATGTATCGGAGAGATTTCTGTTCTGTCTGGTCTTCTCAACTTTCTTACCCCTTCACTGCCCTGCAAACTTCCCAGGATTCGATGGGTACCTGGGTCAGCAGGTCACTTACCTTCCCTCAGCATCCAGACACTACACTCTGAAATATTGGTGAATAAAGGAACATGAGGGGTCAGCTTTCCCAGGAGTTGCTTCTGCACGAAGACTAGAAATAGGGGAGACCAGGTTTATGTGGTTCACTCCTTCTTTTTCAAATAGGCACCTTCAGTGGATTCATCACCCCTTATCACAGCTATTTAAGATAATAACTAAAAAGAACCATCCCAAATGCAAATGTCCTTTCCAATGAGCAGGCTGGGAACCAGCCATTATCGCAGGAAGATATTTAAATTTCTCTGGCTGAGAAATCATTAAGGTTGGAAAATACCTCTAAGATCATCGAGTCCAATCCTTAACCCAGCACTGCCAAGGCCACCACTAACCCATGTCCCCAAGTGCCACATCCACATGGCTTTGGAACAATTCCAGGGATGGTGACCCCACCACTTCCCTGGGCAGCCTATTCCAATGCCTGACCACCCCTTCCATCCTAAAATTTTTCCTAGTATGCAATCTAAACCTCCCCTGGTGCAATTTGAGGCCATTTCCTCTAGTCCTGCATTACAGAAAATTTCACATCAAGATACACTGGGAGAAAAAAAAACCAACAAAAGTATATTAATTTTAAAATAGTTTTTCAGATTAATTGATTTAAAATGCAGTGATATAGAAGGATCTCTTATTATACCAGCAGAAATCAGTAACTAAGAACAGTTTACTATCTTACTCCTTGTCATCATAGCTGCTCTGAACATGTTTTCAGCGTGTCTCTTATGTGGGACAACTGCACTCAAGGGTTGCTTGCTGCCAAAAGTTCCATCCTGCTCCTATTAACATCAATACAATATGATTTGGAAAAAAACAAAAATAAGTGTAATACCCAATAGAAATAAAAATAGAAAAAACAGTAACTCTGCAGCAAATTCCTCAAATTTAATTTAATTACACTTGGTAAATAATCTGGGGGGGGAGGCAGGTTAACATTAACAGGGTTCATACACACACATACAGACACTCCCCCAGGTTTTACTGAATGTGGGCAGAAGAGGAGAGAGGGAATCTGAGCCTCTGTCCCCTCAGGTGAGACCCCCCTGCAGAGCTGCTCCAGCTCTGGGAACAACAGCACAAGGAGCTGGAGCTGCTGCAGAGAGTCCAGAGGAGCCCCGGAGATGCTGCAGGGCTGGAGCCCCTCTGCTCTGGAGCCAGGCTGGGAGAGCTGGGAATGTTCCCCTGGAGAAGGGAAGGCTCCAGGGAGAGCTTGGAGCCCCTGGCAGAGCCTCAAGGGGCTCCAGGAGAGCTGGAGAGGGACTTGGGACAAGGGCTGGAGGGACAGGACAAGGGGAATGGCTTCAAACTGGCTGAGAAACTGAGGGTGACATCAGACATTAGGAAGAAATTCTTCTCTGTGAGGGTGGGGAGGCCCTGGCACAGGTTGGGCAGAGAAGCTGTGGCTGCCCCATCCCTGGGAGTGTCCAAGGCCAGGTTGGATGGGGCTTGGAGCAACCTGGGATAGTGGGAGGTGTCCCTGCCCATGGCAGAGGGGTGGAACGTGATGACTTTTAATGTCCCTTCCAACTCAAACCATGCTATGATTCCATGATTCTCAATTAATTTGAGATAATTTAAATACAAGGTCAGTCTAAACCCGAGTACAGTGGGGAGAACAGCCAAGACCCTCCAAAGGCAGCTCAGCTGGTTATGTTTTAAGTACCTAAACATGTGGGATGACTCTTCCTTGGATGGTGCATGTCTTTTTTCCACTTAAGAGAGCTGAGTCCATATGATGGGTTTTTTTGAGAGATGAAGTTAGGTGAGATACATTATTCATCACCTTTCATAGTAGCTTGGGCTTAATCATCAGACATAATGCAGGCGGAGATTTATGTCATATGTTATGCCAAAGGTCAGATTACACATAATCAGAATGGCCCTTTTGACTCTAAAATCCATAATGGTTACAGATTAGGAACAGGTGCCTTGAAGGCAACACAGTTCCATGGAAGGGAAACTGATGTGAGATGAAAGTCATTCACGACAACTCTGTTATATTTCTTTTTAATAATGGGTGTCCATAAAGAAAGCTCAGTTCATTTTTAAATGACTGAACTATTTGAAGCTAATGGCTCCTGTGACATTGACAAAATCTGAACAACATTTATCAGGTACATAAAGCTCAGAACACGGTCTGTATCTTGTACCAGAGGAATTTACCCTGAGCTACCCTGTACTTGCTGGCATCTACAAAAAGAAAAAAAAAAAGGCATTTTTACATAAAAATATTAATACTGTCTCAAGAGATAGACGACATAAAATTCTTCCATTTCCCAAAAACACAATATACTTTATCTGCATGGAATATTGTTTTTTGAATTCTGTCTGGAAATAATGCAAACAAGCATTTTAATAAACATAATGACTCAGCTGAGGGTTTGGGGCAAAAACTGAATAACATCAGACTTATATGCTTTTTAAATTAAGACTGTCTGACAATGTTGTAATTTTTTACTCCATTCAGTTTAAATGTGTTCAGTGGGATTTGCCAGATGTGTGCACCTAAATAAGCAGGAATGAGATATAACGGTGCACAGGACTAGAAATTTTTGGAAAAAGAGATACATCACTATAGAGAACATATTTTTCTTAAAAGTGTATTCTAAATCCTTCGTATTCTGGCATCTTTATGATTCACATTTAAATATGACAAGGGGTCAAGCTGTGGCTGCTCCATCCCTGGAAGTGTTTAAAGCCAGGTTGGATGGGAGTTGGAGCAACCTGGGATAGTGGAAGGTGTCCCTGTCCATG
Source organism: Calyptomena viridis (assembly GCA_013390005.1). NCBI lineage: Eukaryota > Metazoa > Chordata > Aves > Passeriformes > Eurylaimidae > Calyptomena > Calyptomena viridis. Next base: position 95,596 of record WEIV01000070.1, read on the forward strand.
GCAGGGAGTTGGAACTAAATGGTCTTTAATGTCCCTTCCAACCCAAACTATTCTGTAATTCTGTGATTATTTTCCCCAGTCAGAACAACATCACAAATTCTCTCTGTCTCTATTATTTATTTTTTTAATGGCAGTTTTCCACTGAAAAAAAACCCAGAATGAAGTACTTTAGTCATAAACTGACATGTTTATTAATACACTGACAAAACAGAAACAAAATAGTAAAACACAAGAGAAATGATTATTTAGCATGGCTGTGAAGGGTAGTAATGCACAGGGGATAGTAGAAACCAGATCTTATAGCTAAAATTTTATCTGAAGTATTGTTAATATAATTTCATTTCTCTGTCATTTACTTACCTGAAGACTGTTAGGAATTTATTATAAAAAACATTTGGACTTCAAAACTTAAAACTGAACTGGGCCACTAGTCAGCCTGCAATAGTTGCCTCAGGGATTATAAAACACTTTGAAAAAAACCTCACACCCTATAATTAAGTTATAGTCTAAATTCTTAGTGCAAAATTACAAGCAAGCCCTACAGCAGGAAGATAATGTGGCAACTTGCAACCATCTCCATTGTCCTGGCTCCTTTTAACCACAGTGATTACAGGGAACAAGGCACTTCCCAAAGGTAGAACAGACAAGTCAGTCCCAAAAATCCTTGTTAATTCTTGTTAAAGAAAATTTCTCACTGACTCCCAGCCTGCTGGTTTGAACATCCTTAAGCAGATGAACTTAATCTCAGTAGGAGCATCCTGTCTCTAACACATCTCTAGGTGAGATCCTTTAATAATTCAGAGCGAGTCAAATGAGCCAGAGAAAGGATGAAACCAAAGGAGGAAGAGGAATAAAGTCTTAACAGTCATGAAAAGCCTTGGATTATGAGGTAAACAGAGTGTAAATACACTCCAAATCTGACCAAAGGTTGCAGTTTCAAGATAAACATTCTCTGGGAATAAAATGCCTTCCTATTTTATCATCAACATTGCTAGAAAAATTGATAAGTAGTTTATAGTTTACTTCAGATTTTGATTAAATTTATTCAGATTTAGGTTTTGGTTCTCTTCCATTTACTATCAAAATTATCTTACTCAATTGTATATGTTTTTTTGACTCTCCACAAAATTTTAAGATCCATCTGCTGCACACAAACTTGTCACCAGGCAAGGGAACATGAGCGAAGTACAACTGAGCTTTTCAAGGCACCTGAATGGTACCACCAGAGCAGTAGATTTTTTTTATTGATTCATTAAAAACAGCTCTTCAAGAAATTATCTGGTACAAGGAAAAATTCCCTCATAGATCTGTATCCTGTTAACAGATCAAACACAGTCAATTTCCCCACTGAGGGGAAGCTGTGAGAAGAATCCCACAGGGATCTGTTTTGGTTCTTTGCTCATCTTCATGTCTATAATTGATCCAGAGCTGGTGAAGCAGTGAAATCTGCTTATGCCACCAAAATATTCAGCACAGTTATAACTAGGTTGGTATGAAAGTGTTGTGTCGCCCCAAAAGTGTATTTACAACAGTAAATTTATAACAATACTTCAGCAATTCACTCAGGAAGGAAATCTTGTGTCAGTTTGAGTTGTTCTCTAAAAGCACAGCCAGAATGTTCTGGGATGATGAAGAACACAAAGAGAAGGAACTATCTTAAAAGGCTTAGACAACAACACAGAGACCATAAAACCATTCAGATGTGGGGTGCACCTGTGTCTGCAATGCCACAGCTGGGCCAAAGAACAGGAAATACAGACAAAAATCACAAAGGTATGGAAATCCTCCCATTCAAAGTCAGCTTTGTGGAGAAAGGAGAAAAAAAATAAAGTCAGACCTATGCATTTATAAACTTAATGGAAAAAGTGAATAGAAGGTAATTATTCATTCGTCTCATTATACAAGACCTTGGGGAAAACTGCACTGAGTGATTAGACAGAGGAAAATAAATACTTTCTCACATACAAACATTTGTCATAAGATATCTTGGAGCCATATACAAAAGAACTCCAAAAGCAGTTAAACAAATTCAAGAACTATTACACAAGATATCACAGATGCAACTTTTATCTCAAAAATTCCTTGAACATGAAAGAGAGGGATAACTCAGCACTTCTCCTGCTTTATGGATGACTTAAGAAGCTGTTAAATGCCACTCTCAGAAGCAGGTTAAGTCTAGAGACCTTTGATCTCTCTGCCTCTGCAGATATAGTTATGTCCTTAATTTGTGGCAAAAGCCATAACTTCTCTCCATTCCCACATGTCCCAACATCTCAAATTGCTCTCCACAACACACCCATCACTCCATGCTGTTCCCAAATCACAGAATCATAAAATCAAAGAATGATTTGGGTTAGAAAGGACCCTAAAAACCATCTAGTTCTAACCTCCTGCCATGGGCAGGAACACCTTCCACTAGACCAGGGTTGTGTCATTCATCTCTTCCCACCCAGCCCTCCCAACCTTTCCATACTGCCCTGAGCTCTTCCCACACTTCTGCCTCACATCCCTTAACCCAAAGAGACCTTCCTGGCTGTTCCAGCCCCTCCTGCTCTGTTTGATGAGGCTCCAAATTGTTCACTGACAGCCACCACTGTGGCTACTCTCTGAGACCGAGCTCTCCTACAAGTTTCACTATCCCTGGAGAAGCAAAGCCCTTGCACTTCCTTTCACAAAGATCAAAACCCAGCAAAAACCCTCAGGCAGAAAGCTGTTATCAAAAAAATGACATGATTCTGGAAGCCATGAAGAGGGACACAAAGGACAAAAGCAGGTAGAGCTTGTTTCCAGGCAGAAGAGGTTACAGAAGAGGTTATCTTCAGAACATTTGCTTCTCTCTTCTGTCCCCTCTTTGGGGGGAAAACATCCTGAGTCATTTACTAACACAAAGTGCTCTTCTGAAGTGTGAATGCTTAGTATCTTTAACAATCAGGCAATTTATTCAAATGTCTAAAAATGAGTATACTAGAAAATTACTTCCTTTCTGTCAGCTTTTAAAAAAAATACACTGAGATTCAATCTGAGATTCAACGGCTTCTGTACTGTTTTATCTTAAGAGAGGCTCTAATAAAACCTTGAGAATACCACAACAAGCCTGTAGATGGGTTAGACTTTTGTGTTAAAAATGCTTCTTTTCCAGAAGGAATAAATAATAGCTGGGAGAAGGACCATAAGCCTCATCCAAAGTCAGTAGGAAGACTCCTACTGACTTCATCATACCTGGATCAAGCCCAAGGTTTGTATTACAGCTTCGTGTATTTTTATACTGGCACAGCAGTGAATGCCTTCAAAAAGAAAGTTTTAAAATGTTAAAGGGGAAAGAACAGGTTACACTGCTAAACCCAGGGAAATGTTGAAATGGATGTGCTTCCTACACTCAGAGCATCAATCCTGCTCTTCTATTCCTGTCTACAACAACATAAAAGTCCCACTAGGTGTAAAAATCTCCTCCTAATGCTGTCTCCTTTCCAATACATACAAGACAAAATGCACTCCCTAAACATATTTCCCTTCAGAAACTGGTAGTTAAGTAACAATTTCATCTCCTCTCCTGCTCCTTATTTAACTCCCGCATCCCCTTTCTCCAGCTGTAAACATTTAAAGAGCTTTATACCTGTTTCATTAAATTTGTGAGGCTGTTTATTTCTTGCAGTGATTTGAGAAATAATCTATCAATGGAGCTCTCAGCTCCTCAGTACTTGGGAACACGTACTTTTCTCTTTAAGGGATAAATCAGTTTTTAAGCTCCCACTGCTTAAGTCAGACTGAGAGGCATCCAAATCACCAGGACTGAAATTCCTTCAGGAAGTTTCTTAGTGCAGGTAAGAAAAACATTTTGGTAAACACAGTTGTGCTTCAAGGTGGAAACCTTTATGTACAAACTATCACCAGATTAGAAAACTAATCCAAAATAATGTTCCTCAAGGGATTATTGGTGACTTAACATTTTGCACTTTCAAAACACGCCAGGGAAGAACCGGTGAGCACGTTTACAACACTTCATTAAACTTAGCAAGATGTTGGAGGGGAAAATACGGGATTTTTTCATCAGAGGAGAAACAGCAGTGAAATCTCATTCCCTCACAAATGTCAGGTCAGGCAGGATCACAAATCATGAATCTGAGGATCGTTTTTTTAACTCACAGCATGTCAGAAACAGCTGCTGGAACTGGAGTGCTGTAGTTGGTTTGTTATCCAGTGCTGGACATCATGAATTTTAGAGTGGAATGTTGTCAGAGAGATGAAAGACTGCAGGAATAAAATATTAAGGGCAAAAGGGGGTGAACTCATCAATATTTGTACTTCTAAAGGACCTGAACCTTGGCCACACACTCCTGCAGCATCACTGGATGGTCCTTCATGTAAACAGCATTTTTTTTATTTTTTTCCCTTGCTCGGTGAAAAATGGTGGTAATTATATAAAACTGCAGAGCTACCAAGAATTTAATTTTGTGCTTTAACAATACAGAAATTAGGCACCAGCACAGCTTCTCTAAATGAGATTCGCTTCATTTCCCTGTCTCCCAGACAGAATGCTCCCTCCTTCCAGAATAAAATACACCAAACATTACAAGAGCCTAAGGGAATCCCCTCAACAACAGATCCCCTCCAGAACATGGGCTCATGGAATGAGAAATGTTGGAAGCTCCAGATAGCAGCCTGAAGGAAACTCAAGGCACATGATTGTCCCCAAACACCTACTCTTTCCCTTCCCTCAAAGTTAAACAGAATAAATTTTCAGCTTACCCTGGGCCTATTAATTCCTCCCAGGCTTAAAGTTAGGTTTGTTCAGATGTAGGTTAAACATTTTTCAGCTGCTGAGCTACTGCACAAGTGGAGGTCACAGTAGGACCTGTGTCTTGGCTGGTGAATGCAGCAAACTGAGCCCTGTGGAAAGGCTCGGTGGGTAACAGCACCCTGAGAGCAACCCACAGCTTGAGCAGCAATGTCAGCATGCCAAATTATGCTCTGTTTAATTGCTAGACACAGAAGGAGAAATATTTCAGTGGAGCAGGATTTGTAAATAAGGATTTAAGTGTTAGAATTGGGCTGGTTTTGGAGGGGGACTATTATTTTGTTTTCTAACTTGACTGAATCTATTACATGCTAAGTATGATAAATTTACTGAAAAGTTACTGATTGTATTACTGAACAAATCAAATAAAGGGGAGCCTAGTTTAATGTCAATATTGCACTGTATTTTAATTTCTGGTGTCTCAATAAAATCAGCTAAAATGCCTATCCTTCCTCCAATAATTTATCTTCCAGAATTTTGTCGCAATGAGTATTAATGCCCCTTGCTGATCTAATGTCACTGATATCAGTATTTATTGTGGTTTTTCATTAGCTCTGCTATTAGAATTCACAGAAAACAAGGCACAGCACAAATAAGAAATGCAGAAAGCAGAAACAATCAGGCTCCTATCAAGGCTTGCAGATCAGGCCCAGTTCTCATAAAGCACTTTATTGTGCACCTGGACTAAGCCCATCTACATGTTTGAGGTAGGTACAGAATTTTGCATGACTTATCCCACCAAAACCAGGCATGTGAAAGGAAGAAAGAGTGGTCATTATTTGTGATGATGTGGATGTTGTGGATGCCCCATCCCTGGAATCATTCAAGGCCAGGTTGGATGAGGTTCTGAACAACCTGATCTACTTGAAGACGTCCCTGCTCATGGCAGGAGGTTGAACTGGAGGAGCTTTATGGGTCCCTTCCAACTCTGTGATTCCATACTGAAGTATTTCCTTTGAAGTCCTTTGGAGCAGTCCAGGATTATGATATCTCTTGGAGACTGTTCACATTGTTCCAGTGGCCAAAGGACACCCACTCCTTGAGAGAAAAAGTCTGAATAACAGATATCTGAGACTACAGCAGCAATGTAAACCGATAAATCTCCTGTCAAATCTAACAGAGAAAGAAACCAAAACCTAACAGGCTTTGGCAGAGCACCTGATTCTATAACATAAAACAAAATAAAAATGAAATAGTGCACATTGCAGCTCTGAGCTTTTTAGACAGAGTGAGTTTGTGGTGTGTTTAAGCCTTTTCTTGAGGCTGGCATTTGTCCCAAGCTGTGTCAATGTGAGCACTGGCAGCAATCTGAAAAGCAGCACCGCTGCTCCTCTACCCACAAGGAGCTTTACAAGGGTTTTCAGACACTCATGTTTTCCTCAGATGCCAAACCCATTTGGTTTTCCCATCAGTGAGCTTAGAATGATGCTTTAATTATTCCTTAGGTGGCATACATATATTCCTGGCAGAAAAACATAGGAGTGCTTAATGTAGTGACAGAATTATAATGTGAGTTAAGCAAAATTTATTCCCCTTTTAAAAGATAAATTATTAAAGAATTCTATGGCTGATTTAATTCCATGTATTTATTTATTTACTCATGGGCAGGAAAGAGGGGTCACTGCTAAATTTATGAATATATAAACCCCAAAATTATTCTGGCACTTTTCCTATGTACACATTGGACACAAAGTTCCACAGAAGTCTGAAGGAAGATCACTTGTAAAACAAGGCTCTTCCCACGTCTAACAGTGGGAATATTTGCCACACTGATTTCTGGAAAATGTAACTCAGAGAGAATTAACTTAAACCAAACTCTTTTATAAAGGTTTACAAGGAAGCAGACATAAATTGAGGGACGAAAAGAGCAGAAGCCAATATGTGAGGCTGATTAAACATTCTACAGAAGTCAGTTTTATAACATAATGGCAAAATCTGCAAGCAAATTTCCATTGCAAATGTCATTTGTCTATAAATATTAACTCATAAATATTAGCTACAGCTATTTTGTACAGCTACATTAATAGAACTCACATATTCACGATGTAAATAAAACAGTTTACTATTTTAAATTTTATTACTTGTAAAACAAGATTTCTGAACACAATTTATACAACTAAATTATATAATTAACCAAATAAAATTATAGCACTGTGTGCACTGAAGATGGAAGCCATCATCTCAGCTATACTTTGTAGGAAGAATTATGACCATATTAAAGATAATGGTAAAATGTAAACTTCAATGAGCAATATTACATTGCTTTCAAGATATACAATTAAGAATGCTCTAGAGATAACTATTATACTACAACACAAGTTATTGCTATAACCATCATACTGGCTGAAACCCATTCAAAAATAACCCTAAACTTTCCAAGCTCTGCCAAGTGATGCCTGTTTGGAGGTGGAAATACACTTCCAGGATAAAAGGCAGAATTGGCAGATTTTAAAACATCAACAGTAGGAGAAAAATCCAGATTTCCTGGGAAAATTGAATGAATCACCTAAAGTGGCTTTTCATTCATCTTGCAAAAGACATGAAGCAGGGAGATGGAACTAGATGGTCTGTAAGGTCCTTTCCAACCCAAACCATTCTGTCATTCTATTGCTCAAACTGCCCCGTAGGCAAGTAAGAGTGAATAAGCAATTGTCATATAAATTTGGGATGGACATTCCTACAAAAGAGAGCATCAAAAGCAGGACTTGATGGCAGAGAATGGGATGGGGCACAAAATTTGCCTTACCTGATACAAGCCACCCTGAAGTTGTGCCTACACACTACATTAGACAGGAGAGAAATGCATATTCAGAGTCTGATTGTTCCCATCCTAACACAGCAACCTAAAGCAGTGGGTAAAATTATCCTCTTGCCTCCTTTTGCTGACAATATGGAAAACAGAGATGCCTAATTTTAACTGTCTAAAGAGCAGGTGAAGTGCAGGAAGAGCAGAGCCTTGACTTTATTCCTGCAAAAGCCCAGCTTGGCTCAATCAGCACTGGGGGTAATGAGGAAAAATGGGCTCAAAGAAAGATTTTCATTACTTTTCCTCATGCCTATAAACATGATACATCTCATCCCCACCTCGTTGCTGGAATAGCAGTTACAGGCTGCTCCTTTTTCAGGGTGAAACACCTGAGTTTGCCCCAAACCTATGTGGTTGTCATTCTGCTGATGCAACACAACCAACCAACCAACCCCCAACCAACAAACCAGCAAAAAACCACAATCAAACAAATCCAAACAAATTCTCTTAATTGTCAGCAGAAACAAAAATATTCTATTACATATGCAAACTTATGCATATTGAACTATCAGCAAACCAACATAGCTTGGCTCTGCCTAAAGATACAGTATATTGCTCCTGAAAAATGAGTAAAATATCAAATAGCATATTCTGTACTGGTGACTCTTAGAGAGGTCCCAGACTTAATATCTCCTAAAATCTCCATTCCTATATCCTGGGGATGACACAGCCAGTTAAAACCTTTTACCCTGCAAATCCTCTATAAATGTTAACATATAATAATTTATATAATGTATAATATGTAAACTTTTTTTTTTGTATTTATTCACCTTTTTCCTGCCAGTTTTACTAACCAGAGAAATGGGATACAAACATTATATTTTGACAAGATCTGAGACTCTCTGAGACCCCTTCCAAGATGCAAGAATCTGAAAGTCACAGTCTTAACCATTTATAATTAAGATAATTCCACTGTATAAATAACTGTGAAATAAATACCAGCATTTGATTAAAAAGTTAAAAAAAAAAAAAAGCAACAGCAGCAAATTCCATCCAATATTCTGTTTAGGAAAATACATAAATAAAGCTATTGCCTTAGGGCAGGAAATGTAATTTTCTTTCAGTATAGAGCACTTAATATCATGGGATCCAAATCTAGCTGATAAACATGTCTAGCCAGATCAAATGGTCTTTTCCAATAAATCTGAGCACTTTTAATCAACTCTCTTATCACAACTAAATATTTATTTACTAATTAAAATCTTAAACACAGGACTTTGAAAAGATTACGGGAGTTAAGTCAGTAGGTCTGAACTTGTTGAATATGAACCCTGTGCTGCAGACTTTTCTGTACTGGAACATTATCCTACTCAAAATCAACCCCTCTCTCTGCTTCATTGTAACTTCACAGAAGGGCAACAGCAGCTCTGAAAATACCTAAATTCAGAAAATACATATTCTGCGTGTGGGGAAGTGGAGGGAAGACATGCTCTTTGTTAAAAAAAATGTCAATTCCACCTTTACTATTCCCTGGGGAACTCAACCACAAAACCTTTTAAATTCGACTTAGTGAATGAATGTTCCATTTGGGGATGGAATCTTGTCTGTCCAATGATGCCAATACTTTGATATACCTGAATACTTTGCCAAACCCTGAAAAACTGAGCTTTTAATACTGGGGCTGGTCCAAATCCCACTAATATCAATTGAAACGTTGTAATTTAGGTTTCTTTTTGAGAATCAAATCTCACTTCACTGGCTTTAAACCAACCAACATATTTATCAGCAACTTATTTTTCTCTCAAGCCTTTGTCACTGGAGATACTAAATTTTAAATACTGAGATACTTCTGAAGGAACTAAAAAAATAATCATAAAGTTTTTTCAGTGTTTTTTCCCCTCCCTCTTTCCAGTGTTGCAGCACCAGTCAGAATTTGAACCTGCTCATTACTCTGAATGGCTCTGGCAAGTGATACTTTTACCTGATGATTTTTTTTTAAAGCGAGGGGAGGTTCTAAAACTAATTTCTCACCTTATTTGGGATCAGCTTTCTTGGATGACATTGGCTGGTCCCAAGCTTGTTGGGCACATCTGGAATCAGACCTACACCACCTAAAGTTCTGCTGGTGTTTTTCCCAGTTCAAGGGTTATTGCTCAAGCCATTCAGTTATGCAAAGAAAAGACCAAAATTCATGTTGCTTGATTTACAGGCAGGGTAACAAGCAGTAAACCAACAAATTATGTTACAGTAAAAACAAATGACAGGTGATTCNGAGGTACTAAAATATTATCTTATGAATGATGCAAAACACACTTAAAACTTTACCGAGCACAGACATGAGCAACTTTCTACATGGAATTCCCCATTTTCTCTCCACCATTCCCTCCTTTTACCCAGATACCATTTATTAAACCCAATACTGAAAATTCCAGAAAGAAGAAATTGCGAATAAGAAAAGCATCATGTTTTGAAAAGCGTATTTATTAGCCAAGGTAAAAGTCATTTTATGCAGGGTTGAGTCACAAATATACATAGAGGAGAATCTAGAGAAGAGCAGGGAAGTGTTTCTATAATATTTCCTCAATTATGGAAGCACATTTAATGTACAGAGTTGTGTGTAGCACACAATCACTCGGCTCTGAGGACACTTCAAGGTCTTCATAGCACCACATGCTTTGTTTGCTGGAGCATTAAGGGAGTTGGCAGCAGTGAGGTAAATTAAGAGGTCACTCAAATAAATCCCAATATTCAGCTTAAAACTTTAAAACCAGGTTCACATTAAACACCTTCCTGGTAAGAAACTAGAAATGCTTCTGCCACACCACACTTCACAGTTCACATTGCCCCCCAAACAATGATGCACAGTCATGCCCCTCCAGCTCTACGTATTTCTAAACAACAGGTACATTTCTAAGTTTGACACTAAACTATGCATTAAAAAGCATTTTCGTTCAAAAGAGAGGAAAAAAAAAAAAAAGGATGAAATTACACTTCCAGGATTCTGAAATGTATTTAATGTTGCAGCCTTGGAGAAAATCACCCACCTGTGGAAATCCAGTTTCCTCTGGGACACCCTAATGTAGATGTAGAAAATATAGAATAAACCCCCTCCCCAAACCTACAGTTGGGAAGGAAAAGTGTGTTCCAAACTACTGGCCATTTTCTAGACCTGAAATGGGTGGTATTTTNGGAGTAAACCCCCCCCCAAACCTATAGTTGGGAAGGAAAAGTGTGTTCTAAACTACTGGCCATTTTCTAGACCTGAAATGGGTGGTATTTTTATATTCACATAAGCTGCAGCTTAATGGAACCCGGAACACCTTTCTAAACACCAAAGAGGCAGCAGCAAAACACCTTCCTAGTGGAGGGAACAAAATTTATCTTGCAGAACACT